>JALPVH010000322.1:0-65677 GCA_023242295.1 Diaporthe ilicicola | reverse complement strand
ATATTTTTTTTTAAATTAAATTTTATTTAATTATATTATATTTTTATAATTAAGCTTTATTTTTTTAATTTATTTAAATAAAAGGTAAACCTTTTTAAAGAAGCGTATTAAATAATTAATAACCCTTTTTCTTTTTAACTTATTTTCCTTTAACTTATTATAAATTATTACTTTATAAATAATAAACTTTTTTATTTCTTTTAAATAGATTTTATATTAATTAAGCTTAAGGCCTAAGGGTGTGTATATATAAAAGTAGAAAGTAATAAACTTTTTTATTTCTTTTAAATAAATTTTATATTAATTAAGCTTAAAGCCTAGGGGTGCGTATATATAAAAGCAGAAAGTAATAAATAAAAATAATTCGATTAACTTAATTATAGTTAAATTAAAGCTATTATTAAAAGGGTAATAGCTATAAGCTAATTTAAAAAAAAGTATTTTAATTAAATTATTTATTAAGCTAAAGGGCTATAGTTAACTAATTAGCTATAGTTATTATAATTAACTATTATTATTTCTATACTAATAATCTTTTAATTTAACTATTATCGTATTATTATTAAATATTTTAAAAATACCTTTTTTTTAAATTAATAAAATAAATTATATACTTATAATAATTAATTATTTACTTAAATTATTATAGTTAATATAGCTCTTTATCCGAATTATTAACTTATTAATATTAATTAAGCGTTTTAGCGCCTTATTTAATAATACTTTTATTATAATATTAATAAAGTTATTATTTCTATTAATTTATTATACTTTATATATCTTTTATTTCTTATATATTTAATATAAAACTATAATATCGATTATTAGCCGCTTTTTTTTTATTATACCTAGTTTAATAAAGCACTTATATAATAAATAGAAATTAATATAGATTATAAAAAAAATTATAAAAAGGTTAAATTAATCGGTAATTAACTTTATTATTAATAAAAGTATTACCTTAATATTAAAGCCGCTAGCTATTTTATAAATCTTAAAAGCTAATATACTTTTTATAACCCGCTTATATTTTATAAAAAATTAATAAAATATATTACTATATATTTTATATTATAAAAGGTTAATACTCTTTTCTTTATTAATAAAGGTTATTATATAGCTAATTTATAAGCTAAAGTTTTAATTATTAATAATAAACTTATTTATAAAAACTATTAAAATTACTATTATTAAATTAATTAATATATATTATAGCCCTTAATTAAAGTTAGTTATTTATTATTTTAGCTATTTATTAAGTTTATTATAATTATTATAATTTAGTTTTTAAGCTTATATAATTATAAAAAGGTTAAATATAACTTTTAACTAATAAATTAAAGTAATATAAGCCTTATAAGCTTATTAATAAAGGTATTATTAAAGATAATTATCGGTATTTATATTAATTAATTTAAGCTTAATACTTTAGCTCTTTTACTTTATTTTAATAGTATTATTAAAAGTTATTATTAATTTATAGCTATTAAAATTAAATAATTAAATAAAAAAAGTATAATTTTTAATTTATATTTAATTTTCGCCTTTTAAATTTTTTTTTCTTTAATAGCTAAAAATATTAAACTTATAATAATAAAAATATTATTAATTTATATTTCGATTAACTTAAATATTTTTTTCTTATTACTTATAATTAAAAGATATAAGTTATAATTAAAAGTTTTTATTTTTAGCTTCTTATAATAATATTTATAATATATAACTTATTAATATACGCTAGCTTTAATAATATTATAAAGTAATTTAATTAATTATATAATTATTCTCTTTAAGTATTTTACCTTTAATTCTTATAATAATTATATTAAAATTATTTATAATAACTTACTTTTTAATTATAAATAAGCTTAAGTAATATTATATAATTTAAAGGCTATTTATTTTATAAAAAGAGAGGTAATAATTATAACGACTAATTATTAATTAGCTGGTTTATTAAATTATTAGTAATTAAGTTAAAAAAAATTTTTCTTATTATTATTATAGCTTTAAATTATAAGTTTTAATTTCTTATATAGTTATTTAATCTTATTTTTAATTTTATAAATTATTTAAGCTTTAAATAATTTAATTACTTTATAAAGGTTATAGCTAAAGTATTTAAATTTAAAGATATTATAAGTAATTAAATTAATAATCTTTTAATTATTTAATTTATTAAATAAGTTATTATTAGCTATAATTATACCTTTATAATATAGCTTAAATAATAATATATAATTATAAATTATTTATCTTATTTAAATTTTATCTCTTAAAGCTTAAAATATAATAAATAAAAAGGAAGAAAGCTATAATTAAAGTTAAGCTATAGCTTTCCCTTTCTTTATAAACCTTAGTTTACTTTACACTTAAGCTTTTATAAATAACTTAATATAGTAAAAAGTATTTATTATACCGTTAAATACTTTCTAAAAGGCTTTATAAGCGCCTAATAAAAAAAAACCTATAATATAAGGAAAAAACTTTATTAGCTAAAAATATAATAACTAATAATAATAGGTATATAATTATAGGGAAATAGTTAAGGTAAATAATCTCGCCCTTTAGCGCTAAAAGGGCGTATTATTAAAAGGGTAAGTTAAAAAGGTAATAGCGGGATTTAAACTTATACCCTTTATATTACTAATATAAAAGGGTACCCTAACGCTTAACTAATACGCTATAATGCTATAATATATAATTATTCTTTTCCTTTTAAGTTAATAAAGTTTTAAAAACTTAAAGTTACTTTTTAAGTTATTTTTATTATTATAATAGCTATTAGCGGCTAATAATATTAACGCCTTTTTAATTAAAAAAAAGTATATAAAGTTATTATAATAATTATATCTTTTATATAATTTATAATACTTTTATAAATATTAATTTAATTATCGCTAGCCTTATTATTTTTAATAATTAATTATTTTAAAGGTAATAGTTATATATTTTTATTTTATAAGTATAGCTATATATAGGTTAATTTAAACTTTATTAAACTATTAAAAAGGTTTAAAGTAAGGTTATAGCTATTAATAATAATTAATTTATATAAACTTTATTAACTACTTTTTTTATATTATATTTAAACTTTACTTTAAAGTAAAAAGGCTAGTATATTAATTATATTAAAGCTATTCCTTATATAGATTATTTTATTAATTTAATACTTTATTAAAATCTTTTAAAAAGCTTTTATTATTATTTTTATAGCTTTTATTTATTTTTAAATAAATAATATAAGTAATAAATTAATTAATATTTATAAGTAAATATTAAATATTAATAGTATTAAAATAAAGCTATTAAGGCTTAAAGTATTATTTATAGCTTTAATTATTATTTATAAAATTATTTTAAAGCTATAATAGTTTAATAGCTTAACGGAAAAAATCTTATATATTTAATAAAAAGGTTTATAATATTTTTTAATCTTTTTAATTAACTAATAAGCTTTTATAAAGATTTATTTATAGCTTATTTTTATTAACTTTACTTTATTACGGAATTTTATTAATATAAAATTTATTTTTATATTATAGAAAATTTATTTTAAAGGGCCGATATATATATTAATTTATATTTAATATAAGGCTTTTTATATATCTTTTATAGAAAGGGATATAAAGAAATAAGCCGTTTAAAAAAAGGTTGCCGAATTAACTATATATAAGACTAGCTTTAAGTTTAAATAAACTATATCGATAATTAATTTATAATTAAAATTCTAGTTATTCTTTAATATAAATTTAAATCTTTTAAATACTAAATTATAAAATTTATAATAATAGTAAAATTTAATTATTATAATTAATATAGGTATATTAAAATTATAGCTTAAATCTTTTAAAAGCTAGATTAATTAATTTATTAATAAATAACTAAAGCGGTAATATAGCCGGTATAGTTTAAGCTTAATAAAGAAAAGGCCGGCTTTTTATTTTAAAGAAAATTATAAATAACCCTATTTATAAATTATTAAATATATCTTTTTATAGCTAAAATTATTATATTATATTATCTTATTAATAATATTTCGGAAAAATATATTTAATTTATTTATATTTTATATATATAAAAGAAAAGATATTAAAGCTTTAATTATATAAAATATAATTAGCTTAATTAATATTTTAATTATAATAATACCGATAAATATTAATTTAAAGCCTTTTTAAACTTAATAAAGGCTTTATTTATTTATAAAAGGTTTATTATTATTATTAAGTTATTTTATTAAAAAGTAAAATATTATTTATAGCTAGCTATAAAGAATTTAGCTATTTTAATATTAAAGATAATACTTTAAAATTATAGATATAAATATTATTCTTTAATTATAAATTAATTAAAAGGTATACTATTATTATAAATAGCTTTCTTTTTAAAAGTAATTAAATAAAGAAAAGCTTTATTTATTAAAAAGATATTTACTTTTTTATTATTAAAGTATATTTTTTTATTATTATTATTAAAAATATTTACTCTTTTTATTTTATAGCCTTTATATTTTATAATATAAATAACGATATCTTAATTTATTATAAAGTAGTTATAGTATTAGTATTATATAATAAATTAACTTTATAATTATTATCTTTTTTTTAAAATATATTTTATTAATTAATAGCTTTTTTTATTATAAATAAAGCATTTCTTTTAAGCTAATAATTATTAATTAGGGCGTTATTAATAATAGCTTTCTTAAAATAATTATTTTTAAAATAAGGTTTTAAAGCCTTTTTAATAATTATTATTATATCGATAATTAAGGTATATTACTTTTATCTTATTATTAGTTTTTTTTAAGTTTTAAATAAAAATATTCCGGGTTTTTTAAATAAAATAAGTATTAAAGTAAAATTTAAAGTTTTAAAATAGCTTTTTATATAGTTCCGCCGATATAAAAAAAGCTATTTTAAATTCCGTTATTTTAATATAAGTATAAATAATTTAATTATAAAGAACCTTATTATCTTTATAGTTAAGGCTTAATATTTATTAGTAAAGTTATAGCTTTTTTTTAAAAAAAAGGTAAAGGATTTTATAAAGGCTTTTATTAATATTATCCTTATTATTTTAAAGGGTTTAAAAGGTTATTTATATTTAATCGTTATAATATTATTAATAATTAATATTAATATTAAAGTATATTTTAAGCTTATAATATATAATATTAAAAATATTATTATAGCTAATATAATAAATAAAATAGTTTATTATATAGCCTTTAAAGATTTTTAATAATATTATATAGAATTAATTAAGCTTAATTTTATTATATTTATAATAAAAAAGGAAAATTCTTAACTTATTATTAAAAAGGTTATATACCTTTTTACTTTATTTATAATTATTATTTTAACTTTTTATAAATCTTAAAATCTTTTTAAAGTTAAATCTTTTATTAAAATAAAGTTTTAAAAAAAATATTAATAAGGGTTATATAATATTTCCGTTATTATTAGTATCGGATATAATATATTTTACTAATAATATAGTATATCGGCTATTTAAAATTATTAATTTTCTTAATTTTCTTTTATATTTTCTTTTAAAAAGTAAAATTTTTAAAAAATAATAGTAAGGCTATATAAAGGTTTATCTACTTCTTTATATAGTTTTTCTTCTGCTTTTAAAGAAAAAGGAAAAGATAAATTTCCTTTTTAAAAATAAAGTTTTTAAGGGATAGTAAAACTATATATAAATCGGTTTACTTCTTTATATATTTCTCCTTTTACTTATAAAGAAAAAGAAAAAGCTTAAAAAGAAGAAAAAGCTTAAAGGGGGTAAAGCTATTTTTAATATAATTTTTACTACCTATAATAAGATAGTAAAAAGCTATTCCCTAGCTGCTAAAAAGATAGAAACGCCTTTAAATTAATATTATAAAAAGGGTTAAATACCGGTTAAAATTAAATTTTAATAAAGATAATAAAGCATTTTAAATTATATAAGGTTTAGCCGCTTTTTATATAAAGTAATATTTATTATTATTATTTAAAGAAATATAATTTTTTATTAATTCTTATTATACTTTAAAGCTTAGTTTTTTTTTTAATTAGGAATTTAATTAAAGGAAAGCAGATTAATAAATTATTAATTAATCCCTTTATTATTAAATCCTATATAAACTTCTTCCTCTAAAAGTATTACTTTTAATTCCTAAATTTATTACCGGTCGGTAGTATTAAATATTTTAATAATTTAACCGCTAAATTTCTCTTTAAAATAAGTAAAAAGAAAATTATTAACTTCCTTATTTAGCCGAAATAAATTTATTTTATAAATAAGGTATATAATAATTTTCTTAAATACTTTTTCTTATAAACTTATAACTACCTTAAAAAAAGTAGGGTTTATAGCTTTTTAACTAATATAGCTAACCTTTAAATAAATCTTTTTAAGTTTCTATATATATACCTTATTATCCTTATTATAAGCTAAGGCTATAAGCCTTTTAAAAAAAGATTTAAAAAATTCGGAAAATATTCTTAAAATTTTCTATTTTTAAAGAATATTATAATACTTATTACTATAACTTATAACCGGCTTAAAAGATTATTTACCTATAAATAATAATCTTTAATAATCGGAAAGATTATTATATAATTTAATTAATAAAGTTATCTCTTTTATATAGCTATTATTAATAATAACCGTTAATTATTAAAGGGAAAAAGTAATTATTTAAGGAAAAAAAAAGGGAAAGAAATAAGAATAAAAAAAGGAAAAAAAAAGAATAAAAATAACGGTAATAAAAAAGAATATAAAATATAGAAAAAGTATAGGTTATAATAAAGTATTTAAATAAAGGTTTAATATAAATAAAAATCCTAAAATTAAAGATATATTAATATTATAAAGGTAAATTAAATAATAATCCTAGTTAAATTATTTTAAGCGTATTTTAAACGCTATATATAGTTTACTAGTTTTAAGTTATTAGCTTTTCCGGTTAACTTATTATATATTTTAAAGTAAGTAAAATAAGGTTTTTATTATTAATTAAAGTTTTCTTTTTATTTTTAAGCTTTTAAAGGTTTCGATTTACGCTTATTATAAAGGTAAAAAGAGGAAAAAAAGGCTAAAAGTTTAAAAAAAAGAGCGCTTTCCAATAAAGCGCCTTTTTTATAGCTTAAGCTAAAGAAAAGGTTAAAGGAGAAAGGGATTATAATATATAACTATAATAGTTACTTAAAAGGAATATTAAAAAAAAAGCTTATTAAAATATAGTTAATAATAAGGTAAGTATAATAAAATATATTAAAAATTATAAATATTTTTATTAAAGGTTTTTTTTATAAGAAAATTTAATAATAGTTATAAATAATAGCTAATAGCTAATTTTAATATTTTTTAAATATAAGCTTATAGTTATTAAATTAAAAAAACGCTTTAATTATAATATAAAAATTATCGCTTAATTAATATAATTTAAAAGCTTTATAAATAATAGCTTATAATCGATAATAATTAAAGTTTATCTTTTTAACTTTATTATTAAAGATTATTAAATAATTATTAATTAATATTAGTTAAGCTTAAGGCTTAAAAGTATATATATATAAAAGTAAAAAGTAATAAATAAAAACGATTTAATTAACTTAATTATAATTAAGTTAAAGCTATTATTAAAAAAGTAATAATTATAAGCTAATTTAAAGAAAGCGTTTTAGCTAAATTATTTATTAAGCTAAAGGGCTATAACTAACTAATTAGCTATAGCTATTATAATTAACTATTACTATTTTTATATTTTATATATTTTTAAGGTGCTAATAAATATATTAATTTATTAAGATAAAAAAGGGTTTTTATTTTTATATTTTTTTACTTTAATAAAAAAACTTTTTATTTTAATAAAAATTTATTTATTATAAATAAAGTTTATTTTTATAGCTATAAAGCTATTAAATTTATATATTTAAATAATAAAATATAATAGCTTTACTTATAGTTTATTTTAATTATAATTATAAACTTATTTAATAAAGTTTTAAGCGCGTATAAGTGTTAATTTAAGCTTAATTAATAGTTATCTCGGTTTTATATAATAAGCTAAATAATTATTTTCGAGTAATCTTATAAAATAAAGTTATAATAAATAAATATATATTTAAGTAAAGCTAGAATTTTAATTAAAGTAATAGCGGCTTTTTAATATCGTTTATTTCGAGCAACTTATACTTAAATTATATAATAATAAAACTTTTATATATTAATAATGCTTAATAGCGTTAAATTAGCTTATAGCTTATAATAGCTTTAATTTTAATAAATTAGTTTATATTAAAGCTAATAGCTTATTAATAATACTAGCGCGAATAAATTAAGTGTAGTTTAACTTTATAGTTATTAACGTAAAATAGCGGCTTTTAATTATAAATAAGCTTATAAAAGTAAATTAATAAGTTATTATAAAAAGTTTTATATAGTAAAACTTATTATATTAATTTTAAAAGATATATTATATTTTATTTTTTTTAAATATTTATTATTATTTTAGCTTAATAAAGGAGTTTAAATAAATAAAATAGTTAATAATAATTAACTTATTATTACGCTTTAAAACTTATATAATTTAAAGTTTATATTATAATTAAAATAAAAAAGTAATATTTAATTTAAATAATATATTTTAAATAATAAATCGATTAATTTAATATAAAATTAAAATAAATAAATAAAGCGTTAATATAAGGTTATTAAATAAAGTATAATAATAATAATAGCGGCTTAAAGCGCTAATAAGTGTAGCTATTAACGCTATTAATAGCTTATATTAGTGTACCCTTTAATTTAACCGGTGTAAATCTTTAATTTTATAAATTATAAGTAGAAGTTTAAAAGATTAAAATATAAATTAAAATAAAAAATTTAAAAAATAAAGAATTTAAATTTAAAACTTTTATATATAAAAGTAAATATCTTTCTTAAAATTATAAAATTCTAATTTTAAGTTTAATTTATATCTTTATTACTTATAAGTAATTAAGTACCCATTAGTAATTACTTATATAAGTAGGTAATTAGGACCCGGGGTCTTTGTATAGGTACCCATAGGTACTTATAGGTGGGTAATTACTGGGCCTACTCTAGCCCGAGAAGGCTGAAACCCCTGTAGTCTACTGTCAGTCGAATTCATGCACAACTCTACCGTTTTAGGAAGCCAGAGCAAATTTATGTGATGGGATCGAGGTTGCCAGACATAATGACAAACCAAGTTTGGAGCATTGATTTCTAAGTTGACAGCACCATTAGTAGCTACTTAATTCGCACACAATGAATGTCAGCCTTGTCGCCGTGGTTCATGTTGTCATTACGAAGGTATTGCAGAGATTTTCTTTTAACGGAGGAGCATCTGCCAACTGAAGTCAGCATATCTGGCCACCTGGCAGTGCATCAGTAAGTGCAACGGTACAAGACAGTCAGCATTGAACATGTGTGATTCGACTGTAGTCGTCAAGAAGTACTATAGATTCCTTGCTGGCTTGATCGCTCATGCTTCGTTCTTCGTTTACTTTGCGGACCTCGCTTATAGCTCCTCGTTTATTCTAAGGAACTTCCTCCTCACAGCTTAGAACTCTCAGGTTGTGTCTCTTGTTCTGCTCCTCGTGCTTTCATTCTCCACTTGGCTTCACCGTTCCATCCGAGAAAAGCCGCATTGGTGCAGACTTCAATATAATGACTTGGGTCTTGCGCAGATACTAATGGCTTGGTATTACTACATACCGAGCAAACCTGCATTTGTGTCATAGTGAACTATTGCATGCATCGCTCATCTCTCCCCTCAAATTTCATGACTTTGCTGTTGCATTTCGCGTCCTAGAGTATATCATAAGCCAATCAGTGGCACTTGATTCAATGTTACTTCTTTGCAGAATATCACTTGTTGAGCAAATGCTTGGTGGCGCGAGGTTTGCTCATCATGCACGCAATCTTGTCGTAGTCTACCGTAAAGGTCTTCCGGACAGATAGGAAGCGATACGATAAACGAGGTTATATGTATGTCACGGTCTATACGAGAGACAGTGCAGCTGCACGAGAACCTCACAAAGCGATTACAAGTAGGTCGATATTTCCATAGCTGACACAATTTAAATGCCATCTCAAATCAATCAATGTTACCACTGAGAGCTCCTTAGTCAACATGAAGATTTCCCAGCTCTCTCTTTCTGTGGCTCTCACGCCTGCATTCGCTCTGCCTGGCGACTGGGCACCTCCCGGTGATGGTGACGGTGAGTTCCTCTCGAGAAATTTGACATATTGTGAAGAAATTGGCAAGACTGAAAATGATCACCCTTGGTAGTCCGAGCCCCATGCCCAATTCTAAACACCCTTGCCAACCATAGGTACCTGCCTCGCAATGGCAAGATGTCACGTGGCAGGGGCCCACTTTTATAATGCTCTATTTTATATAAAGCAGAGCAGCTCCTGCTTTATTATTTATAATACAGAATACTAGATAATATACTTTATTCGATTATTATACTTATAATTATAATAGTTATAAGCCCGGCTTATTAAATTCCCTTTACTATATAAATAAATCAAGCTTCTTTTATTATTTTAAACGCTTTATTTTTAACTAATTTATAATATCTTTAATTAATCTAGATAATACTATTTCTATAGGTTTTATATTTCTATATAATTAAAAAAGCTACCTAATATAATTTTTATAGCTTTAATTTTATTATAAAATATAGGAAATCTAATAATAAATTAACTTAAAAGCTAAAAACTACTTAAATTCTTTAAATAAGCTTTTTAAATATTATTTAATCGATAAATTAATTATTAAATATATAATTAAGCTTTAAATTAAATATATTTAAAAGCTTAATAAATAGCTTAAATTTCCTAATAATTAGCACTTAAATAAACCTTAATAACCGCTTTTCCTTAACTTAAAAAAAATATAAAAGAAATTTAATATTTAAATAAAATAGTAAAATATAAATTTATTATTTAATATAATAATTTTAAACCGCTATATAATAATATAAAATTAAATAAACTATACGGTTAATATTAATATATTTACTTTTATTTAAATTAAAGTATTTAAAAAAAAGATATTTTAATTTAATAAATTATTTAAATATTATAAAACTATTTTATACCTTTAAAATTAAATATTTAAATTATAATAGCTAAGAAATACTATATAGCTTTTATTAAAGCTAAAAGTAATAATATAAATTTATTTAAATAGTATATTTAATAATATAACGCGTTTCTATATATATAAATATACTATTTTAATAAAGTATTTAAAATACTTATAATTAAGGATTTCTTAAATATTATTAAAGCTTATATAGCTTTTAATTAAGCTTTCTAAATATTAGCAGACCTTATATAAGATAATAAGCTTAATAAACCTATTTTTACTTTTAAAAAGCTTAATATTTAATTTATTACTATTAGGTATAAAAAGAAAAATTACGCTAATAAAGGGCTAGCGATATTTATTATACTTAATAAGTAAAAGAAACCTAATTAATAGAAATAATTAAGCGAATTTTTAAATAGGTTTTTAAGGGGGTATTTATATTCCTATATTAAAAAGTTTAAAAAATATTAATTTTTAATAAAAAGGTATATAAATTTAAAATAAACTATATATAAATTTTCTAAAATTATTTAAAGGCTTTACTATAATACTTTTACTTTTTTTTAAATAAATAAGATTTATATATACTTAAAGCTTTTTAAATAGATTAATCTTTATTATTAGCTTATAAAAAAAGATAGATAAAAGATAAGTTAAATATTAAGTAATTAAAAAGTAATATTATTTTAATAAAGCCGGCTTACTTTAAAAAGCTTATTACTTTTTTTCGGAAAAAAAAAGCGCTTTCGGTATCCGGTATATACTTTATAATTTAAAACCTTTTATATAAGCTTTTAAAAAGTATTCTACTTAATAATTATAGGTTTACTTATTTTATTAATAACCTTTTACTTTTTAAGCTTAGGACTTATTAAAAAGCCGAATATAGAAAAATAATAAAAATAGGGATAACCTTTTTCCTTATCTTCGGAAAAGGTATATATATTTTTTATAATATTTTAAATAAAGTAAAGGAATTAAAAATTAAGAATTTAAAGCTTTTTAATATACTTATTATTAAAAGTTTTTATATAAATATTATCTTAAAAGCTTATTTATATAATATAAGTATTTAGTTTTTTAAATTAAATTATATATTTTAATATAGTTTTTTAAAATTAAGCGTTATAATTAAATAGCTAAAGTATTATTATAACTTAATCTTTTTTAAATATAAATTACTTTTTATTTATTTTAAAAGCTTTAATATAATTAAATTAAATAAGGTAAACTTTATAATATTTATACTATTTACTAATAAATAAAGAAGCTTTATATAACTATTACTTATAAAAAAAATTTTAAAGTACTTTTAATATTTATAATTAAGGTATTTAAAGCTAAAAGCTTTAAAAATATTAATATAAGCTATATAAGGGGTAAGGATAAATAGTATATTATATATTAAGTATAAAAATTATATTATAATATATATTATATAAGTAATATTAAGATAAGTATTAAAGGATTATATAAAACGCCCTTTTTAGCGTATAATCTAAAATTTATTTAATTTTCTATATACTTTAAATAGCTTAAATTAATTATTAATTCTTAAAAATAAATTTTTTAAAAAGCTTACCGCTTAGCCGCTTATAATAAAAAATAAGAAAAATATATTTATTATAATTTAAAACTATATAAATATAATATAAGTATATTATAAGCTTTTTATTTATAAAATCTATTAAAATAATAATTATTTAATAATTTTATTATATAGTATAATAAATTATATAGCTTAATATATATATAAAGGAATCGAAATTAAGCTTATATTTATAAATATATATAAACCGAATAAAAGGAATAAGTATATAAGATAAAAACTTATTATTAAGGTAATTAAAATATATATAGTAATTAATCTTTTTAAATATTTTTAATTATAGGCTTATATAATAGCTATATACCTTTTTAATAGATTATTATATTAAAGAAGCTTATAAAAGTTATTAAATTATATTTTAAAAGTATAGTTTACTTAATATTTCCGCTAATATACTTTTTAAAAAGTTTATAAGCTTATAGCAGATTTATAACTAAATTAAGTAAATATATTTATATATAGCTATTAAATATACCTATTTTAAAAAGATTAAAAATCCGGCTAATATAAATAAATATATAAAATCGAATTATATACTTATATTAAATATTTTATTAGCTATAAAATAATAAATATCTATTATATTTAAGTTTTTATATTTAATTAAATAATTATTATATAAAATATAACTTTCGATAAATAAGTTTTTTATAAACTTAAAGTAAAGAATAATAAATTAAGCGTAATAAAATATATAGATATACTTTTTAAAATTATTAATTAAAAGGTATTAATATATTAATTAATATATAAAATATTTAATATTTTAAGTTATTTATTAAATTAGCTTAAAAAAAATTTTAATTTAAAGCCTTTAAATATGCTAGCTATAAGCTTAAGGGTAAAAGGTAAAATTTTAATAAGTTTATAAAGCCTAAATTAAATATTTAAATTAATATAATAAGTACCGAAAAGTAATAAAGTATTTAAAAATATTTAAAAAATTACTTTTTTAAAATAGAATAATTTTATTTAAGCTAATAAGCTTAGCAAATTAAATATATAGAATTCTTCTATATATTAAACCTTAAAAATAAATATAAAAGAGTTCTCTTTATTAAAAGAAAATATTAGCGATATAATTATAATATATATAGAAATATTACTATAAGTATTATAAATATAATAAGTATTATAAGTAAGCTAATATTATTAAAACCTTTCTTCGGAAAATAAGGAAATATATATTATAATACTTTATAAAAATAAATTAATTAATATCCTAAAAGCTTATAAATAATTACTCTTCTTTAACACCTTTATATTTAATTAGCTAAAGATATAAAAAAAGGGTAATTAAGTATATAAAACGCTATACTTAATACTTTAAGCTATAATATAATAATATATTATAGCTTATTAAAATATAGCTTTCCTTAATAAAAAAAGAAGATTATATAAAAGTAAGCTATTTAAACTATTTTTAAAAAATTAAAAAAAGCTTTAAAATTACTTAATTTATAATTTATTTATTAAAGCAGCTTATTTTAAGCTATATATCTAACTTAATATAAAAGCTTAAAAATAAATAGATTAAGCTTTAATTAATAGTTACTTACTCCCTTATAGACTTGTAACTATATATTTAGACCTTGAAAACTAAATATATTAATATCTTTATAAAGAATTTAAATATCTTAATTATTCTTTAATAATATAAAACGAGATTTATATTTCTATTTTTAGTATTACTTAAATTAAGGACAGGGGTCCCCCTGCTAGCAGGGACAGGGGTATAAAGTTTAATATACAAATGAAAATCTTAAAATATACAACTTTTGTATATGCTTGTATATTGGGGTATTACCCTAACCCTATACGTATAATATATATATCATTAAATCCGCAAAAATTCGCTCTATCCAATGGAATTAAAAAATACAGCACTATACAAGGGTTCCAGCGAGTTATAAACACTTTTATAGCAAATATACACGATATACAAATATATAATGTCACAACTCTGCTCCCTTTTAAATAGGTTTTTTCCTATAAATAAAATAAAGATAGATTTTTTAAATAAGAAAAAGTATATTTAATAGTATAAGGAAATCTATAGCTATATAACCCTTTATAAGAAATATATATTACTATATTTATTATAAAGACTTTTTAAATTATAATAGCTATAATAGTATATAATAACTTTAAAATTAAATAATTTAATATTATTAATATATTTTTAAATATACTATTAATAGGGGATTTTATATATTATAAGCTTTTTAATAAATTTAAAAAGTAAAAAAAGTATTTAAAGGTTATAAATATATTTTATAAATTAAAAAATATATTATTTCTTTAATATAAGAAATTTATATTATTTTTTTAAAAGCTTAGCCTAATATTAAATATAAAAAAGAATTATTTCTTTTAAAATAAGTAGAAAATTATTATAATAATCTTTTATATAAATAATTATTTAATTTTTTATTATTAAAAAAATAAGCTAAAAGCTTAAAAAATAATTAATAGCCTTAAAAAAATATATAATATAAAGAATTAAAGAAATATAAAATAATATCTTAAGGTATATATTATAAAGAATTAAGCGGCCGGAAAGCTTTATTTAACTTATAACTTATATATTAAAAAAATTGCTAAGCGTTTTAACTTAATTAAAAGTATTTTATTAAATATACTATTTTTAAGTATATTATTATAAAAGTATAATAAAATAGTAATAAAAAAGTAAATTAAAGAATTTTAAAAAAAAGTTAGCTTTATTCTTTATATAAAAATTATAATTTAAATAAATATAATATATATAGCTATATAGCTTTCTCTTTATTTATTTAACTTAAAACTTAAATATTTTAAAGTAATTAAGCAATATATAGTATATTTATATATTATTTATATACTTGCTATTTAATATAAGAATAAATAAAAAAAAATCTTAATTTTTATATTTAATACTTTATTTATAAATAATAAAGAAATATACCGCTTATTATATAAATATATAATATATCTATATAGCAAGTTAATTAGTTAAAAAATAGCTCGGTAAGATATTATTATAATATTTATAATAAAAGCTAAGCTATTAAAAATAGTATATATTAAAAAAAAGCTTATAATATTAAAGTAATTACTTTAAGATCTTACTATTAACTTAAAGGGCTTTTTATAGCTATATAATAATAATTAATAAATAATTTAGCTAATTATTAATAAATATAGAAAAGTAATTATAAAGCTTAAATATATAAATATCTATAATATATAGCTAAAATAAAAATATAGTAAAGGAATATTTTAAATAAAGTATTTATTTATTAAGCTTATATTAATAGATAGGCTTATAAAAAAACCTTTTATAAGCTTAATTTAAATATTTTTAAACGTTATTAAACTTTTATAATATAAGTAAAATATTTAACCGAGTATAAAAATTTTATTTATTAAGGTAAAACCCTTTAAATTAAACTATAAGATTATATTAAGTAATATAAAGAATTTATTATTTAAAAAGAAGGTTTATAAGTATATAAAAACCCTTTTTAAATATCTTTTTACGCTTAAAACGTAATATAATATTATTTTTAATCTTCTTTTTCTTTTTATCCTTATTATCGTTATTCTTTTTAAACTTTATAAGCTAATTAAAGTTATACTACTTTAAATATACTTTTAAAAGCTAATATATATTAAATTACGCTTTAATAATTTTTTAAAAAAGGGTTAAATTATTAAATAACTATTTATTTAAATAAAAAACTAAATAATATACCTTTTTAAAAGCGTTATTTTTAAATAATAAAATAAAATCTTATATAATAATATATATAATAAATAAAAGATAAAGATATTTATAGCTTAAAAAGTATAGTAAATACTTATTAATATATAAAGTGCTAGAAATATTATAGTATACTTTATTTAAGTATTTATTTAATATAAAGTATATATAAAGTAAATAAGGCGTATATTATTAAGCTTTTATAACTTATTAAACTAAAGCTAAGCTTCTTTTATAAAGCTATATATATATTAATATTATTACTATAATATTTATTTTTAAAAATAACTTATATTATTATAAAGGTAAGAGGTTAAGCTATAAATAAAAGATAAGCAGGCTAAAGCTAAAAGGCTTTTATTAAAAAGGTAAGCTAGGTTTAAAAATATTATACTTAAAGATATTAAGCTTAAGTAAGCTAAGATTAACTTATTAGCTAAGCTTTTATCGATTAAAAAAAAAAGTATTATATATATATATATATATTTATATATATATATAGGTATATATAAAAAAAAAAGGTATATTTATTAAAAAGAAAAAAAAGATAAGTTAAATAATAATATTTAAAGTTTAAATATATTTTAAAATACTTAAAGGATATAAAGCTATTATTATTTTTTTTATTATATTAATTATACGCTTTATTATTTTTATTTAAAATATATATAATATTATTATACTTTAATTAAAATTATTATTTATTAGCTAAAGCTATTATACGCTTAACTTTATTATTACTATTAAAGTATTATAATAATAAATATATAATATTTATTTAGATAATTATTAATTATTTAGAGGGTATATTATATAGCAGGGGTTTACTTTTATAATATTTTATTCTATATAAAGCAGAGCAGCTTCTGCTCTATTATTTATAATATAGAATACCAGATAATATGCTCTATTCGATTGCCACGCTTATAATTATGACATAAGAATATCAACAAAGCCATGGCTATTGATTTTTTGAGCTCGGTCCTCAACTGGGACATGTGTTGTGAACAATCTGTTCAACTTCGCGCAGCCTACCAACCGTGCAGACCCCAACGCAACCACCATAGATCTCAACCATCTAACAAGACACAATATCCTCGAGCATGACGGAAGCTTAGGGTGGGTTTGCATCCTTCCATCCTCTCCTTTGACCCGTCGATTGACATAAGCTTTTTCTCTAGCCGACAGGATGCAAACTTTGGTCCTGCCGACGTGTTCAATAAAGAGGCTTGGAATGAGTCCAGTACTTTACTGGACCGACCATTGACTTGGCAATGGCCACATGCAGCAAGGCCCGCACAGCCTGTGTAGTGTCATTTGCTGCAACAAACCCACAGTTCACTTTGCCGCAGCTTGGAGCCCACTTCATTTACGGTGAAACGACGGCCTATAAACTCGTCTTCGGAAAATGGAACCTCGACGCTGAAAAGATCAAGGACACAATATTGACTCCAAAGGAATTGGTGGAATACTTCTTTGGTATGGAAGCACTAGACACAGTTGAGATGTCTGTCTCTATGAAGTCATAAACTAATGGAATTCCAACCAGTGAACGAACGTCTACCGCTGGAGCTCGGCTGGAAGAAACCGGAGAATCGCCTCAATATGACAACGCTCCAAAGTGTGGTATCACCATGTTCGATACTACACTCGGACAGATGAATGGGACGACCGTGTAGTGCAACTTAAGGAACGTGACCGGACAGATCGACTCCAAGTGAGACATTGATGTCAGTCAGGGTGTAAGACCGATTCGATTTTGACAGTGTTGCTGAAGAGGTGTTGTGTTCAATGTTCTGTAGCTTCTCCCCTGTACGGTACCTGATGGTGCTTTACTTCAAGCAATTTCTATATGACTAGTAGTACTTCTGGGTGATATCTGAGAAAAGTCCTGTAGGGTTGCATTTCGAGGAAAAATTCTCAAATTGCCATCCATCAAGCTCCATGACCCGGAGCAAAGCGATTCTTGGCCCAGCGACTGAGGTGGTACACGAAGCCCAACAGATGTCCCATGATTTCGTCCATCTCTTCCACCGCAAGCTCGCGTCGCACAACTAATACTGCAGTCCAGCTGCGGGAACAGCGCATGATTTACACCTGGGTCACAAAATTGTGGCCATACGCGCCAATCTAACTTCCCCGCTTTCATGGTGGTGGAAGGCGGCTCAGCGGCTCTGAAGCCGAGTAATTAGACGAGTGAGTAATTGTGCAACTGTGCTCGTAATGTCAGACCCTGACTCCGGCGCTCACCCACGACAAGACGACAGACGCATCGGGGTCCAACATTTTGATGGGAACTTGGGAATTTATAATCATGAAGACGGCGGGCAATTTGCGGATGCCTCTGCTTATTCTCTCGCTACGGCATAAAAGCAAGAAGCAGCCCCTAGGGTGACACCCCAGTTTCGTGGTCATCAACAGCAGCACACGGGAGTGTGGGGAAGATGCTACTGTCCAGCTGTAGACTGGAACTTGGGACAAAATAATATCCCGTGGTGGGCTGACTAAGTACTTGGTACTTAAGTATATTACATTCCGGTTTCCCACCCGCATATGTGTTCCCGAATCCCAATCAGATACCCGGAGCTCGCATCTCTCAATGCAGTTGGGCGAAGAGCCACCACACCACCTTTCATCTTTCCCACTTGGGCATGCAATCCTACCAACTTGCATCTATGATTGGGTTCTGAGGGAGGGTCGGTAACGCGCCATCTGGGCCTGATCACGATGGGGGGCGCACACCGGTCGGCTGCTCACATTGAGATTGAGGAGTCTTGCGACCCACGCGCGACACCCTTCTGGCCTCTCCCTCTTGCTTCTTTTCCTCACACTCGCTGCCTTTATAGTCTCTGCTATTCTTGACTTGAAGAATTTGGATCACACGTCGTCCTTAGCATGTCATCGCAATCTGGTGAGACGAAGGGCATTCTCAATCCCTTTCGAACAACGAAACCACTCATCAAATTCACAACACCGAGGACGTCACCGAAGACACCAGGCGGCTCAAAATTTGAAGGCCTTCCTAGTCCTCCTGTCACTCCTCGCACTCCTAGCAGTCCGCGTACTCCTAGCACCCCTCGCACCCCTCGCACTCCAAGGAACTTCCCCTCCCAAACACTTACACCCAATTATCGACTTCCTGAAACCCCTGCTTCGGCCTCAGCGGCTGGGAATATTACACCGGTGTCCCCCCAGCCCAAAGACAGTCTGGCACGCCAAAAATCCGGCTCCTCGGTCTCGAAGGCCGCAGGGCCTCGTGGGACCACCACCGGGGAGATCAAGAAGAGCCGCCCCAAGGTGGTCAGGCCCAAGGTGGTCAGGTCCAAGGTGTCCAAAGCCACAGTGGCTCGGGTAAACACCGTCATTGAAGAAATTGACCTGATCCGCAACGATAAGACTAGGGAGGACGACGACGAATTCAAAAAGTGGCCACTAAAACCACACGAGTACGAATATCTAATTGATCGAGTCGAAAGAGACGGAGGCAGAGCGCTACGGAACTCTTCCAATAAACCGTTTCGGTACGTGGCTTTGGGTTCATGGGAGCCAAAATTACCCCCGAGGTGATATCTAATAGGTACTTAGTTACGAGTACTCGACTTCTTGGAACGAGTTCTCAATTCGCATGTCGTCGGACCCACTGCATGCCATATTTTGGGATGGCCTGAAAAGCCTCATCGAGAAAAAGCTGGGCCGGATTGCGGATGGGAAAGAAAGATACGAGACCACTAGTTCGGTGTTGAAAGACGCTGCTGCGGAAATCAAAGGTTATGGAGATGCAGCAGTAGACTTTGATGGAGTTAACGACAGGAAAGGACCAGACGCTTCCTTCTTCTACGATGGTTGTACTTCGGAAAATGAAGAGGACCAAGCGCCATTTGTCATTGAAGTGAACTGGTCTAATCTCAGCAGCAAGAAATTAGCGAAGAAGGCGGAGGAGTACATCGAGCTCTCTGATGGGAAGGTCCGCACTGTCCTCAACATTGACTTGATTCAGATATATCAGAAGTCCAAAAACGGCAAAAATCTGAAGAAAGACGCAAAGGGTCCGGCTCCGGCATTTGCTTCGGTATGGAGATCTTATGGCAGGGAAGAAGGCGAAGAAGGCCAGCAAGCCACAATACCAAGAAAGGACTTCGAAAAAGTATGCCTCTCTCCCTATTTGTCTCTACGTTATATCGTCCTCCCTGGACCACTGACTCATCTGAGTAACAAACTTACTTGGTCATAGGCCTTCCGTGACTCGAATGGAGAGCCCAATAGCGACTTTGAATTGGTTCTCTTTCTTAGCGACTTTATGTGTCAGGATTGTGCGAAAACCCTCCCTGGTTGCACCGACACAAGTATCAAGATCACGGCCGAGGAGCTCTGTGATATTTACAAACTGGCCGTCAAGAAGCAGGTCAATAGACTTGAAAGAAAGTCCAAGCAGACTGGCCGTGGTCAGCCGCGATTAGGAACGATGCAGAGGTTCAGGGAGGCCGTTCGAAGCAGATCTGGGAGGCCTCTCATAAAGCCAGACCGTCTAGGATTCCCACATGATACTTGATAAATGCTGGTCAGGACTGTGAAGGATTTGGACAAATCCACATGCGAGCTCAGGGTATGATCATTTACTTCCCTCTATTTGAATCCATTTCACTCCCTACTATTGAATCTAGTTTACTCCTCTCTATTTGAAACTACCGCTATTCCCCGACTTCATTGATCGCTTTGGCTGTGCTATGGTTCAAGAGATGAGTCAAGTATTGCTCCCTGGGGGCATGCAAAGTTTCCATTTAGTTGCTCACAGCAAACACGCGTGAATCATCACTCCTTACGGCAGCCTTCGCCCGAACTTGATTTTGGGCCCAAACCCTACCGGTACTCTCATTTCTTACGTATCCCAGCAGCCATTTTCTTTGAAGATGCAGAGAAATGCAGATAATGGACAGAGGGAATGCAGTTCATGATATCTTTGCTCAAATTTATAAGACTCTTTGCTACCAAAATATATACATGTATACGGAAGGAAGAACATCATACTAAGTCTTTGCCTGGGTGAACCACCACCTAAAACTTGGCCGTGGAGTTTGTTGTGGAAGTTGTGTTGCTCAGCTCAGTCAAAATCACATCAGCCGCCTTCTCACTAACCATGTACGTCGAAACAGCAGTGAAGGTACCCGGGATGCGCGGGTAGACAGAGGCGTCCACGACACGGAGGCCGCTGACGCCACGGACGCGGAAGTTGGTGTCCAGGACGGCGTAGGGGTCGTCGTCGGTGCCGATGGGGCAGGTGGACGAGGCGTGGTGGCCCCAGGCGCCGTCGCGGACGTACTGCTTGATGTCTGCCTCGGTGTCGGTGGCGTTGCCGGGGAGCGACTCGACGGTGGGGACGAGCTGGCGGTCAAAGGCGTCGCGGGCCAGGTTGATGGCCTCGTAGAGGGCCTGCAGGTCGTCGTCGGCGCCGTCCTGGAAGTAGTTGAAGACGATGTGGGGGACGTCGAGGGGGTCGGCGCTGCGGAGGGTCACGCTGCCGGCGCGGTTGCGCGGGTGCGCCTTGAGGATGGCCCAGGTGAACCAGTCGTGCAGCTTGGTCGCGTTGTAGCTGTAGCCCGGGAAGTAGCCGCGGAAGTTGACGGGCCCGCCGAAGGCGAAGATGTCGTAGCTGTCGTCGGCCGTCACGCTGCTCTTGTACAGCATCGTCGCGGCCAGGCCGGCCGACGCGTACGTGCCGTGGTCGCCGAGCACGGGGTTGTACCAGCGGTCGAGGCACGCGTCGGCCTCGCCGTCGAATTGCCACGTGCATCCCTCAAAGGCAGTCCAGTTGGTGGGGACCTTGGCATTCACCGAGATCTCGTAGTGGTCCTGCAGGTTGGTGCCGACACCGGGGAGGTCATGGATGACGGGTATGCCGAAGGACTCGAGCTCTGCCTTGGGGCCGACACCAGAGAGCTTGAGCAGCTGGGGCGAGTTGTAAACACCGCCAGAGATGATGACCTCTCGGGAAGCGGTCGCGGAGCCAGGAGTGCCCTTGGCTCCGGTGCTCAGGGGGCTGGCGCTGTACAGGTGCGCGCCGTCGAGGAACTCGACCCCGGTAGCAACGGGTGGCGATGTGGTGTTGTCGAAGGTGACCTTGGTGACGTGGCAGTTCAGCCTGACATCGAGCGGGTACTTCTTGGACCCGTCGTCGTTGACAGCATCACGAACGGAGACGACAAACTCCCGGGAGCCATCGCGAGAGGAGTTCTTAGTGGTCAGGGGGATCTGGTAGTAGGCGTCGGTCTGGTCACGGGCCAGGGTGTCAGCGTTGAGGTCGCCAGCGACGAGAGCCGCGAGGTCGATAACGCTGCCGGTGACATTGCCCAGGGCGTAGGCACCACCGGTCAGGACCTCTAGGAGCTGAGGGTCGCCGAGGACAATGCTCAGGGGCGGGATCTCTGTCGACAACCACCCATCGTAGCCGTGCCCGGCGACGTCCAAGGTGAGGTAGTTGTTGTCCTCGGCCTTGACGAAGTACTTGCGCATGTTGTCCGGGGCCCAGGACGCATCGCCGGTCAGGTTGGCGAGATACTCAAAGTCGGACTGGTGAGGGTACACTGCGATCAGGGCATTGTGTGCGGTACAACCACCCAGCGTGCCCGTCCTGGGGTATAATGTCCCCTTCATGACGGAGCCCGCTGGCGGGTCGAGACCGGTGTAGATACCTCCATCCGGAGTGTCGTAGCTGGTCTTCCAGTCGCGGGCCTGCTGCGTGTCATCGGCGTAGTGGCGGACAAAGAAGTTCCAGGAGAGCTTGTCGTCCTCTGACACCTTGGCATCGAAAGCCGGCACCGTGTAGTTGACGTCGGCTCCCTGGTCATCCCCGGCTTCGATGAGCAGGGTCTTGTGGCCGGCCATTGCTAGACGAGCCGCAACGGGGCCGCCACCAGCGCCGGATCCGACAACGACATACTCATAACCGGTAAGGTCCTCGGCTTGAGCAGCGCGAAAAGAGGTTGCCGCAAGGGCAAGGAAAGTAGTGAGACGCATAGCCAGAGAGTGTAAAGGGTCGGGTGCCCGTGTCCGTCGATGAGGGTGGCGTCCAGTCGAGCCACCATCGTGAACATGGCAGACGGTGTCACTTTAAACATGTCGAGTGGCACTCTGGCCGGGGCCTATAGCCAGCTAGCCTACATGGGGCGTTGCATGACCCAGGAGATGATGATATCCCTCATTCCGGATTAGGATATCAAAGTAGAGAGAAGCGCGACGTTGCGTACTGCAGAGAATACGCACGTTTTGGCTGGACCTCTGCCCCGGGGCAGCAGGCAAATGGACCGGCCGAGGCAGTTGGGCGAGAAGGAGGGTGGTATGGCGTTGATCATCATTGATCACGAGCTGCGCGATCATCCCCGACTGTTCCCCCAGAAGGATTGCACCCCGGCTCAGCTTGCGGACAACTGAGACGCATTCAGGTTAGCCAATGCGCCCTCAGGCGGCTCCGTATTTTAGGTGCATGCGCCAAGCAGAAGATACTCCGCCCAGCCCATAATAAACTCACGGGCCGGAAAGGGGGTTTCTGAATATCAACAGGCGCGAGGGAAAGCTGAAGGACTAGCGCATCCGGACCTTGCCAACAAGGGGTGCGTCAATATCAGATAGAGTAGAGTACTTACCAGTGATGCTTCTCGAAGGATTAATAAATGTGTTAGTCTACAGGTGCTTGGCATCATCCGCCACAAGCGCCTATTATACCGCGGTTTCTATATCACGTCTCTACTCATTGCTACCTAGGTGGAATACCCGGTATATCTCGTTGTTGCTTACATGGGTTGTGAGCGCATACAAAAGATCCCGAGTTGGTCCCCACTGCGCATCTTTTACCCCGACAATATGCAGGTACTGGCGTACTAGTAGTGGCTAGAAATGGGGCGAGCCTGCTTTGAGGAGTCTTTCTCCACAGCAAACAGGACCTTGTCACACGTGGGCCTATTTCAGCCTACATACGGGGCTTATACCCGGAACTAGGGCAACGCTGTCCTAGGGCGTGCGTCTCTAGCGCCATACTTTGAATTGCACTCCACAGGGAGTGACATTGTTATTAGTGGCAGTGTTTACATGGGCATCTGTACAGACATGATGTAGATGTCTTTACGTTGCTGTAAGGATGTGTAAAAGTCATCCTGCTGACTTTTTAAATCTAGGAGAATAGCTAGGTATTTAAGAGGAATTTGCAGAGAACCAATCCATCCCGGTTTGAATAATGACAGAGTGTGAGCTCTCTTCTTATTAACATATTTTACAGTGGTCTATTCAAATGTTTTCTGCAGGTCTAAGGGGACTGAACCAGGGGAGGTGGGGGCGCTTCTGGGTCCTACGTCAGCTTTTAAGCATATGTAGTCTAATAACAATTGATAGCAGCTCGGGGCAGACCTACAGGTGGGGCCAGCCAGTGCCCTGACACCCAGGCACCTCGGGCCCTGGCCTGTCACTTTTGGCTGTCTCGTTCATCGCCGCTGCTTTACGTGTACGTCGACAGATAGTTCGGGCCGGCCCAAAAGAGCGTGTGTCACAATCTCCTCTCCCTGTGCTGTGCCCCGATGCGGCCAGCCGCCGCCACAAGTGGAGACGCAACTACTGCCGTTGCGGCTCGACCCTAGGCGGCGCTAGGCCGTTCCCTGCAAAGGTCCCAGACATCAGGTTCCTCTCATCAATGCTTGCTGTCAATGTCGAACATGATCATATGCTGGTAGTTCATGCCCTCGCCCTCGCCGCCCGCCCGCCTCCTCCACCGACTTGGACGCAATCTTCTGGTGCTACTATAGACACGGGCTGTCAGTATACATCGTAGACAAAGGGTGGCTATGTATGTACACGCGTAATGTTGTGTACTAGTAGACCTGGCAGCCTGGATATCTGTGAGGCAGACTGGGCAGTGCGCCCCCTCCAATCACTGCATGTGAGTTAGGTTCTAGATATCGCGAATGCCGTGCGCCTCACTGGAAGTGATACAACGAGAAGCAACGGCGTGACAGAGAAGTTGAGCTATCCCCATCTCAACATCGGAATTCATGGCTCTTTGTGAGATCATGCACTATGTAATTATCTGAGAGCATGATCGGTTGTTGCAATCTGGCACATGTGATCCCATAGTATTTCAACCGTACCGGTATCTTGCTCGTCGAATCGACCCAAGATCTCATGTAAACACCTTCAGTTCAGATGATAGTTGATCATATGGTATACTACCAGTTCCTGAGAGCCTTAACTCCACCATGGAATTTTTCCGCCGCTCTCTTTCCGCGTGCCGTGTTGCGATGGAGGTGGCAAACTGTGCCGATGCAACCTCTGGGGTCTTCTAGCGCTCCGTGGCCACGCGCTTCACTTGCACTATAGCCTCGCACTTGAGGACAATCCCGAGCCTGGCCCGTCTTGTCAACGCCATGTGGAAGCTCTCGACCGCACAATGTCTGCTGGCAATGTGGCGCCGAGGCCCGCCGGTTGCTGGTGCTTGATTTGGGTCGGGCTGATCACACCAACCCTTTGTGAAGATCCGAGAGCCCAGTCGGAACCAGGGACACGGAGCAATGCTACTCACCATCACCTAAGTTGGGTGCGCAATGCTAATCACTAGTACATGCAAAATGGAACGTCGGTGTCGCATTTTTCCTTCCATGACTTCAAGACCTAAACGCGCATGTGTGGTGGCTGGGGAGGGAGTCACGTATCTACCATTTGCTTGCTCGCCCTGTTGCGCGAAGGACAATTTACAAAGAGAATACAGACACATATGTAGTCGCAAAGAGCCTGAGCCTCTAAATGACTCGAGTCAACAGACTCGCAGAGCTGCCAGTGCCGGGTGGGCCTCGCACAGCTCATCCCCAACGCCAAAGCGGCGCTGGGAGAAGGGCAGCTCGATGGTGTTGATAAAGTTGGTGATACAAATCATTGTCTATTTGCTGATATTAAGGGAAAAAATAAACCCTTTAACTACACTTAGAAGGAGCAAAAGTTATAGGCGCTAAACTGCTTAATTATTATAAAGGCTAACTTATACCTTTTAATATACCCCTTATTTATTATTATCTTTTAATAACTAAAAAGATACTAATATATATAAGGATAGTATAATATTTTAATCGCTAAATAATACTTATTACCGCGCTTTCTTTTACTAAAAGTTTAGTTAACACTTATTAATATTAAATCTCTTAAAAATTAATTAAACTTAATAAATAATATAAGTTTTATAATATAAGCTTTAATAAGGCTTTTATATAAATATCCGCTAAATTATTAATAAATAATATATATTAAATATTATAAATAAATTTAACCTCTTTATATATAAAATAATAATAAATAGTAATATATTTTAAATAAACGGTAATTTTTATATTTTAAATAAGATTTAATATAAGCTAGTTATTAATATATAAAATAAGTAATTAATCTTTATAATTAACGGTAAATTTAGCTAAAGCTTAAATTATTTAATATAAGTAAAATAATACTAATAAATATACTATATATTTAGCTTATAAATTAATTTAATAATTATAAACTATTATCTTAAAAACTATATAATAAATAATTTATTTAATAGCTAAATTTAGCCCTTAAAAGCTTTAAAATTATTAAGATTTAAGTTATATAAAGTATTACTATATATATTAAGCTTAATAATTAATAGTTAATAAGGGTAATATAATTAATATTTTAATATTTATTTAATATAATAAAAAACGCTTTTAGCTATTATAAAATATTATTTAATTAGTTTTATATTAAATATTAATATAACTATAATAGGATAAATAAAATTAATTTTTATTTTTATAATTAGAAAGTTAACGGAATTTATTAATAATTAATATATTATAATATTAACGGGAATATTATTATTTATTTTCTATTTTAAAAATAAATTTAAATTTATAAGGGTTTAATAGCTATTTATATTAAATATATTAAACCGACGGAATATATATTTTATATATCTTTATTATAATATAAAAATTCCGGTATTTATTTAATAAATCTTAAAATTTAAAAAGTATTAATAAAAACCTATATCGATATATTTAAACTTTTTTAATAAAATAAACTTAAAAGCAATAATAATACCGGATATTTTAATAATTAAAATATTATTAATATAAATAGTAATAATAATATCTTTATTAATAAAAATATATAAATTAAATATTATTTATAAATAATATTTAATAAGTTTATTATATAATTTTTTAAACTATTTATAGCTTAACTATTTTAAGCTATATAAGGCTTTAAATACTTTAAATATAATATTTTTAAATAACGTTTAATATTTAAATAGTAATTATATATAAATATTATCCCTTCTAGGTATAAGGTTAAAAGACCTATAATTATATTTTTTTAAATTAAATTTTATTTAACTATATTATATTTCTGTAATTAGGCTTTATCTCTTTAATTTATTTAAATAAAAGGTAAACCTTTTTAAAAAAGTATACTAAATAATTAACCTCCCTTTTTCTATTTAGCTTATTTATTCTTACTTTATAAGCAATAAACTTATTTATTTCTTTAAAATAAACCTTATATATTTCTAAAGTAATAATAAATATATCGATTTATTTAAATAAGGAAGGTTTCTTATCTTTACGCTTTTTTATATTAATAAGAAAACCTTTTACCTAAGTAAAAATTTATTTATTATAAATAAAGTTTATTTCTATAGCTATTTATAAGCTATTAAATCTATATATCCAGATAATGGAATATAGTGGCCTTACCTATCTATTTTAACCGCAGCTATAAACTTGCTTAGTAGATTTAAGGGTTTTAGGCGCGTGCAAGTGCTGGTTTAAGCTTAATTAGTAGTTATCTCGGTTTTGGTAGGCTAAATGATTGCTTTTAAATAGTTTTACGGAAAAGGTTATAATAGTTGCTCGGTTTTACTAGATAGATATGTATTTAAGCAGAGCTAAAACCTTTAGGGCAATGGCGGCTTTTTAATATCGCCCATTTTAAGCAACTTATATTCGAAGGCCTAAGTTATATAGCAATGGCACTTTCGCATAATGCTTAACGGCGTTAGACTAGCTTACGGCCCGCGATAGCTTTAACCTTAATAGGTTAATAGCTTATTAAAAGCACCGGCGCAAATAGGCGCGGCTTAATGCTATAGCTATTAGCGCAAAATGGCGGCTTTTAACTATAGACGGGCTTATAAAAGATTAATAAGTTATTATAAAAAGTCTTATATAGTAAAACCTATTATATTAATTTAAAAGATATATTATACCTTATCCTTCTCGGATACTTATTATTGTTTTAGCTTAATAAGGGAATTTAAATAAATAAAATAGTCGATATATAAATATTATATTTTAATTAATTATATAAATAAGCTATTTTAATATTAAATTAATATAAATTTAAATTAATTATTATAATAATTTAAATAATAATTCTTATTATTTTATAATAAGTAATAGAATTATAAATATTATTATAATTTATTTTATATATTTAAATAAACTTTTAAATAATAAGGTAAGCTTTATAGCGGAGAAATTATCCCTTTATATTATATTTCTTAATATATATCTAATATAAGTTAATAATATATTAATTATAAGTAATAAAAACCTTTTTTTATATATTTATAATAATAAATAAGTTTAACTTTTTTTTTATAATAATAACTTAAGCTTTCCTTTTAAAACTTTTTTAAACTTAAATATAGTTTTATAAAATATTATTCTTTTATATTATAAAAAATATAGTAGTAAAAATAGCTAATTTCTTATAATTAATATTAATTAATATAAATAATAAAAATAAATTTTTATAATTAAAATCGAAATTAATACTTATAAATATAAAAGATAAATTAATATTTATTAATATTAAGTTATTATTAATAAATTAAATATTTATTTTTACTTTATAAAAAAGCTATAAATAGTAACCTTTAAAGTTAATAACCGGTTTAAGTGGAGATATAATAAAGCCGAGAATAATACTTTACCCTCGGATTTAAAAAACTCTTTCTTTTAATTAAACGAAATATAAAATATAGCTATAATAAGCTATAAAATAAAATAAAACGTTATATCTTAAGGGTGCTTAAAAAGAATAAAGGGGAGATAATATTTTTCGCTATAAAATAAGGGCAGAGATATTTATTTAAGCTATTAATACTTTAAGGGGTTATAGCGTATATTATTAACCTTTAAAACATTTCTCTCTTAATAGTAAAGCCGTAAATAGGTTAAGCTATTAAAGAAAAAAAACTAATTAAGTTAAATTAAAAAATATATAAGTATATAATTACGCTTAAAAGTATTATAATTTATTATATATTTAAAAGTAACCTCCTTTATAATAAGGCTATAAATAAGTTAAATTATTTAAAAACCTAGTTAATTAAGTTAAGCTAATTATTACGTAATTATAAGATTACACTTAAAATTCCCGAAATCTATTATATATATTTCTTAAATCTCTTTTTTTATTTATTATCTTAAATTCTTTATTAATTAGTTTTTATTTATTTACCGACCTTAATATTATACTTCCGGGCCTATTTAATATCTCGTTTTTTATATTTTTTAGCCTTTTTAAACTTAAACCCCCTTTATATAAGTTTATAGATAAATTAGCAATATTTATCTATATTATTATAAGCTTATAAACTAGTATATAATAAAGTTAAAGGCGGTAATATTAGGGTAAGGTATATAGCTCTTTATAAATAATTTATTAAATTCTATTTATAATTTACCTTATATTTAGCAGATATTAGGTATCTTTATAATAGCTTAAATAATTTACCCGGTAGCTATATAAGCTAAATAGCTAAATTAGCTTATAATAAAAACGGCGTTTTTTATACTTATATAATAAATAATAGTTAAAATTATATTTAAAATAATAATTACTTTATTAATTATATAGGCAGAGTATTAAAAGAATCCTTTATTCTTTATAATAGATATTTTATAAATAGTAATTAAAAAGATATTTTAAATAAAGTATTTTTTTTAACGGAAAGGTAATATAATAACTATTATAAAAACCTAATAAAACCTTTATCCCTTATAATATTATTATATTTAAAAAAATTAATTATATTTTATTATAACCTTTATTTTTAGCTTTAAGTATTAAAAGTATTATTATTTAATATAGTTTTCTAAAATAATATACGGTTTATCGATATATAGACTATATATTAAGCCGAGAAACTATTTTTAGCCTGGATATCTTATATAATTTATTCTTAAACCTTAATATTAGTTTTAATTATATTAAATAGGTTATTTCTATTAAAATTATTTAAAGCTATAGAATTTTAAGTTTTTCTAGCTTATATAATTATAAATAGCCCTTTAAACTAATTAGTAAGCTATAATATACTTTCTATTCTACTTAATTTCTTTAATAAAAGAATAAAAATAAATATTTAGCTAGTTATAAAGGTATATAATATCCGGAATATATTAATTATTAAAAGTAATTTAACTTATCCTATTTATAATTATTTAATCTTAATTAATATTATTAAAAGCGATACTTTATTATTAAGTAAAAAGCCGGTATTTAACTTATAGGAAAAAGGGTATATCGGGTTTAAGTATACCTTTTAATCCTTAAATAATATCTATAGTTTTAATAGCTATTAAAAGTAATTAAGTAAATAGCTTAACTTAAAAGAGTATATATAAATATATCTATTAAGTATATTATTATATAAGTTAATTAAATCTTATTTTAAAAACTAATAATATATTACTTTTATTTAGTTTATTAATCCCGATTTATATAATATCGCTTTATTTTATTTAAGCGATTTTAAGATATATATTTAGAAATTTTTAATTATAAATAGCCTATTAAACTTATCCCTTATTAGTTTCTAAATAACTTAAATTTATTTAATATATTTAATAAGGTATATATACCTTAATCTTATAATAAGATATATAATCTTTAAGCTTATAGCTTTAATTATAGCAATTAAAATAGCTAATTTAATCGGTTAGGAATTAATATACTATAACTTTTTATATTTAAAGTTAAGCTAGGTAAATAAATATTATTATAAGTTAATATCTTTAATTATAAAAAACTAATATTGCTTATTAATAAGGTTTTAATTATTTATATAAAATAATTATAACACCTTTCTTTATAAATACTTAACCTTTTTTAAAAAGATTTATATTATTTTATAAAGATATTAAATGTAATAATATATCCCTATAAAAATAAAGTAAAATAAAAAATATTTCTTTATATATAAATACCCCTTAAGATTATAAATGTATAAGGGAAACTAATATTCTTTTAAGTAAAGTAATAGGTTATTATAATAAGTCCTTTATATTAAGCCCGAGAAGTTAATTTTAATAACGCTTTAAGCCTTTTTTATTATAAGATAATTAAGATTAAAAAAAAAGTTATTTTTTAATAATATTATTATTAACCGATACTTTTATATAAGTTATATAAAGTGCTTAAATCTTTTTAAATACTTATAGGTTATAATAAACTAATATTCTAAAGGTATATTTTAAAAAGTTTATAAGTAAAGCTATTTTATTATCTAGTTTTTCTATCTTTAAAGGTTACTATATAAACTTTAAAAGGTTTAAGGAGAATATATATCTTTCGAAATTAAGTTATAATAATAAAAAAGAGATATAGAAAAAGATAGTTTTTATTATATAGATATTAAAATCTCTCCTAGGTATAAGGTTAAAAAACCTATAATTATATTTTTTTAAATTAAATTTTATTTAACTATATTATATTTCTATAACTAGGCTTTATCTCTTTAATTTATTTAAATAAAAAATAAACCTTTTTAAAAAAGCGTATTAAATAATTAACCTCCCTTTTTCTATTCGGCTTATTTATCCTTACTTTATAAACAATAAACTTATTTATTTCTTTAAAATAAACCTTATATATCTTTAAGGTAATAATAAATATATCGATTTACTTAAATAGGGAAGGTTTCTTATCTTTACGCTTCTTTATATTAATAAGAAAACCTTTTACCTAAGCAAAAATTTACTTATTATAAATAGAATCTATTTCTATAGCTATTTATAAGCTATTAGATCTATATATCCAGATACTATACTTAGCAATGGAATATAGTAGCCTTACCTATCTATTCTAACCGCAGCTATAAACTCGCTTAATGGGCGTATACAAGTACTGGTTTAAGCTTAACTAGCAGTTATCTCGGTTTCGGTGGCGCGGCAGGCTAAATAATTGCTTTCGAGTGGTCTTACAATATAGCGGAAAAGGTTATATCGCTTAGTTTCGCTAGATGGGTGTGTGTTTAAGTAGAGCCAGAACCTTAGTTAGGGCAATAGCGGCTTTTTAATATCGCTTATTTCGAGTAACTTATAAAGGCCTAAGTTATATAGCGATAGCACTTTTATATATTAGTAGTGCTTAACGGCGTTAGACTAGGTTGCTTACAGCCCGCGATAGCTTTAACCTCGATAGACTAGTTTATATTAAGGCTAATAGCTTATTAATAGTACTAGCGCGAATAAATTAGGCGCGGCCTAACGCTATAGCTATTAGCGCAGAATAGCGGCTTCTAATTATAGACGGGCTTATAAAAGCAGATTAATAAGTTACTATAAAAAGTTTTATATAGTAAAACCTACTATATTAATTTAAAAGATATATTATACTTTATCCTTCTCGGATACTTATTATTGTTCTAGCTTAATAGGGGAACTTAAATAAATAAAATAATCGATAAATATTAAAATATTTATAATAAAAGGTTAAAAAGTAATAATTTTTATATAAGGTTTATCTTATTATTTTAAATAATTAAGAAGTTAAAATACTTTTTATTTTATAATATTTTATATAGGTTAACTATTAGTTTTAATTAGGGTATAAATATAGTAAAGGAAAAGGAAAAGGTTTAAAAACTTAGCTAGTTTATAATAAACCTTTTTATTTTTAAAAAGAGTAGTTTTAAAGAAATAGCTTTTTTAATAATAAATTTAAACTTTTAAGTTATTAAATTAATAATTATTTTAATTATTACTTTAAGTTACCTCCCTTAATCTTAATTATCTTTTTTAATTTTAACTCTTTAATAGCAACTTTTCCTTTTATAATTTTACTTTTAACTATATTTAATTCTTATTTTTAAATCTAATTAATATTATAATAACTTTTTTTAAATTAAACCTATCTTTAACTTTTTATTTTATAAATATTTTTTATTATATTTACTATTTTCTTAAATATATTATCCTTCCTTATATTATTAAAGATAAGCCCTTTATAAGCTTAAATATTTTATTAATAACCTTTTACCTTAATAAAAGATACGGTTTAAATTAATGCTAGCTAATATAAATTTATTAGTTTCTTTAATTTCCTTTTTATAATAAGTTATATTAATAAAGCTTATATTATATAAATAATTAATAATTAAGTTAAATTCTATAATATATTAATTACTTTAAATACTTATATTAATATTATTAACTTTATTAATAATTATATTAAGAAGAATATAAGGCTAAAATATACTTTTATTTATTAAGTAAATACTAGCCCTTATAGCGACTTTATTACTAATATAATTAGCCATTTTAAACGCTTATTTAGCCTAGTTATAATATTTTATAGCTATTATAATATTAATTCTTATAATTATTATATTAAACGCTATACTATATATATTTATATTAGTTATTAGAATAAAAATATTATTATTTATATTAATTAGCCTTTTTTAAAATATATTTTTTATTTTAATTTTTAATTCGGTAAATATATTAACTATATTTATTATATTTATTCTAATTATAATTATAATTTAAATTATAGAAATAATAATTAGTTTATATATATTTAAGATAACGCTATTAAAGTATATTATATAAAATACTTAATTATTTTATATATATATATAGCTAATTTATTCTTTTTATTTAAAGAAATAATTTCCTAAATATAAGTTATTATAAGTTTATTAATAATATAATTAAGAATAAGCCTTTTAATATTAATATTATATATAAAAAAGTTAAAGTATAAAACTTAGCTTTTAAGATTATTAAAGCTAATAATTAAAAAGTTATAAATAAGGGTAAAGGGGAAAAAGATATTAAATATAAAATAATTGCTTTTTATTAAGTATAATATTAATAAAAATCGAAAGTTTTAATAAAGTATTTTATATTACTTTTCTCCTTTTTTAAAATAATAAAAATAATTTTAAATAGAAATATATTATATTATAAGGTTTAATAGTTTAGCTAATATAAATATTTTTTATAGTTTATATTAACGGTATAGTTATTTAACTTTTATTATTATATTATATTTTTAAAATATAAAAGGCTTTACTTTTATATTCTTTCTTTTTTAAATTACCGGTATAAAAATACCGGGATTAAATAAAAAAAAATATAGCTTATAATTAAATAAAAATAGAAAATAATATAAGAAAATAGAAAATAAAGGGAAATATATTTTAATTATTAAATTATATTCTTTTTTTATATAAAGCTTTTATTAAGATTTTTATATATTAGCTATCTTATTTAGCTTAGTATTTTTCCTAAGCTTTTTTTACTTATATTTATATTATTATATAAGTCGAAATATCTTTAATACTTTATATAATATTATTTTAATTATTATTAATAATAAAATCGATAGCTATATCCGAAATTAATTTAAATTAATTATCGGTAGCTATAAATTATAGGATTTAAAATAATATCTCGGTTTTATTTTTTAATATAAGTAGCTTAACTAGGTTATTATTTTATTAAAGTATAGCTAAAATATAAATTTTATTATAAGTTATTTTATTTTAAAGATTTTAATAAGTTAAATTTTATAATATTAATATCTCGGGTTTTTAAATACTCTTTTTATTTTATATAAACTTTTTAAGGTTTCTGCTTATAAATATTCTTTATAATATAGCTTCCCTTAAGGCTTAAAGCTTATAAGTATATTTAGAAAAGTATTTTAATATAAAAAACGGTTTTTTTTATTAATATAATAACTTAGCTATTTATAAATAACTTATTTTATAAATATAATTATAAATAAATATAAGGTTATTAATTACTAGTAAAATTAGCTTATTTATATTAATATCTTTAGCTTCCTTTATAATTTTCTTTTAATACGCTATAATTAACTTAATAGCTTTTTTAATATCGGCCTTTTTAGCTAATAGTATTTATAAATAATTATTTAGCACTTTAATATATAACTATTTAAAAAACTATAATTAAACTTTTTATATTAAAATTTTTATTTTTAAAAAAATAATAGCTTTTTATTTATAAATTAAGTAAAAGAAGGTATATTTATATAAAGTATAGATTAATATTTTATTTATAAATAGAATAAATTTAATATATTATTTTTAATAACTTATTCCGGCTATTAATTTAATTAATATTTTAATAAAAATATAATAGCCTCCTTTAATAAATCTTTATACCTTTAAGTTATATAAAGATATAACTATAAAAAGTATCTTAAGTATTTATAATATATTAATAAATTTAGCTTTATTTTCCGAGCCTTTATTTATAATTATTTTATATAAATAGCTATATTTAAAAAGGATTTTTTAAATAAAGAAATTTTTAAGGGATTTTATTATAGCTTTTCTTAATACTTTTATTATAAAGTATTTAGTTAAGTTATAGTAAGCCTTAATTAAATAATTAAAGCCTTTATCCTTTAATATATATTAAATATTTATTTTAATTATTTTAAATAGTTAACTAAAATATATAAGAATTACTTTCTCCCCTTATATTTATCTATTAAATTATTAATAATATAGGTAGCTAGCTATTATTTTATTAAAATCTATATATATTTCTTTTTAATAGTAAAGATATTATACCTTTAAGATTATAATATCTCTCCCTTTATAGCTTATAACGCTATAATATTTATAGATAATTATTTTATAAAGATTTATATTATTAATTACTTATTTTTTAAGCTAGAATCTTTTTAATAAATATTAAAGTATATTACTAATAACTTAAAACCGTTTAGCTTTTTTTTTAAATATTTAAGCCTATTTAAATATTATATAGTTTAAAAGCTTTACTTAAATTAAGTAATTTATAATCTATAAAAACTTAATAAATTATTTTAATTTCGGGTTAAAGATAAATATTAAGTTTTATTTAATACTTTACCCCGTTATAGATTTAAGATTATTAATCTATATATTATATTAATTATTAAAGTTTTTCTTTAAGTTTTATTTTAGCGGGAATAAATTTAATAAATATAATAAAATATTTATAATAAGGTTTTTTAAGCTAAAAATATATTTTAATTAGAAATTAAAGGCTTTAATTATAAATACTTATCGGTTAATTAAAGCGCTTAAAATATTTAATATTTTATTATTAATCTAATTTATTAAAACTTTAATATTAATTTTTAAAGTAAAATAATATTTAAAAAGCTATATTTATAACCTATAAAATATATATAAAATAGCTTAATATTATTTTTTATAAGCGTTATATTTTTATTTAGCTTTAGTTTATATAGATTATTTATCTTATTTAAATTTTATCTCTTAAAGCTTAAAATATAGTAAGTAAGGGGAAGGAAGCTAGTTAAGGCTATAGCTTCCCCTTTCTTTATAAACCTCGGTTTACTTTATACTTAAGCTTCCGTAAGTAACTTTATATAATAAGGAGCATTTACTATACCGTTAAATACCTTCCGGTAGGCCTTATAAGCGCCTAATAGGGAAAAACCTATAATATAAAGAAAAAAACCTTATTAGCTAGGGATATAGTAACTAATAGTAATAGGTATATAATTATAGGGAATTAGTTAAGGGGGGGAAAATTAGTTTTGCCCTTTAATGCTAAAGGGGCGCGCTATCGGGAGGGCAAATTAAAAAGGCATTAGCGGGATTTAAACCTATACCCTTTATATTACTAGTATAAAAGAGTACCTTAACGCTTAACTAATACGCTATAATACTAGCTTTAGTTTATATACTATTAATATATTTAGCTAGCTTATAATAATTATTAATAATTTATATAAAGATATCTTTTTATCCGATAAAGCTTATATTTATTATAAGAATAATTCTATTTACTTTTAAATTATAATTAATAGCTATTAATATTAACTTTATTAAAATTATTTATATTAATATATTTATTAATTTTTATTTAATAGTTTTTTATATAAATTTTACGCTTTTTTTAAATAGGTTATAAAGCGGTTATATAATATTAATAAAGTTTTAAACTTAATAATTATAGTAAACTATTATATTAAAAAATAAGTGTATATTTTTAATAAATATATAGTAAAATTACCTCTATATTTTATTAATTTTTTTATTTTATAAGCTATATTTATTTATATTATAAAAATATTTAATAATATTTATACGCTTTTTATATTATTTTAATTTAAATATTAAGATTATTACTTTTATAAGCTTTATATTAAAAAGAACTTTATTAAAGTTTTAAATATATTTAAAAATATAGCGATAAATACTTAAAAGTTTTAAAACTTTTTTATTACTATATATAAAATTCGGTCCCTTAATTATAATATTATTTAAAAATACTTAATAAATATATAAAATAAAATTATATAATAGGCGTATTATTATATATATAAATTATATATATAAATTTATTATATTTATTAGTAATCTATATATTTTAAATAGCTTAATTAATATAATAAATATTATTATATTATAATTATTTTTATAAAGCTAGATTTAATTATATTTAAAAAAAAAGTTAAATAATAAAAAAACTTTATATATATTAAATTTCTTAATAAATTAATTTATTATAAATAATATAAAGGTATCTTTAATAATAAAGGCGTTATACTTTTAAGTATTATTAATAAGCCTTAAGTCTTTATTCTTTTTAAATATTAAAAACTATTTATTCTTATATAATATATAGCTTTTCTTAATTATTTTCTTTTAAATATAATTTTTAAATAGAGAAATAACTTTATTTTAAAAAGTATAAGGGATTAAAATATTTTATAATTAAAATATTTTATATAATATAGTTTATATTTTTTAAGGTAATATTACTTTCGGAATTATTTTATTAATATTATTTTATTTTTAAGCTAATACTTTCTCCTTATTTAATATTATATAATAAAAGAGATTTAATTTTTTTTCGGAAAAACCTTTATAATTATTAGCTTTTATAATATTTTAGCGGTTTTTTATAAGTTTAAAGCTAGCCGGTGTAAGGGCGTTAGGCCGAACGCTAACGTAAGGCTGCATAGCAGCCCTTATCGATAGGCTTATCTTATCTGCCCACTGCCCGCTATAAATAGGCACGCCGTAAGCTATAGCGTAATTAGCGAAGGCTTCTTTTCTATAGCTAACGCTTAAATTAGAATTAATAGATTTTACTACTAATTCGTGCCTTTAAGCCGTCACGGCGTGAATACCGTCTTAGCCGGGATATTTAAGAATTTAAGCTTAATTTACTTATTATATTTACTTAGTAGCGTTTTAACTTAAATATCCCTTATTATTTTAAGTTAATAAGGTTTCCACTTTATATTACCTTTTAATATTAATTTATTAGGGTTAAAGTTATTAATAAGCTTAATTTTCCGCTTTATAGTTTTATATAACGTATTAATAGCTTTAATAATCTTCTTTTTATTTAACGCCTTTTTCTTTTTAAATAATAATAATAATAGCCGGCTTAAGGCTTAATATTTACTATAAAAGTAAATAATTAATTTATTAATTAAAGCCCCTTTATAAGCTTTATATAATTACTTTTTTATTAACTTTATAAACGCCGGAATAAATAAATAAATATTAAAATTTAGTAATAATAAAATAAGCTAATTATCTTTATTTAAATAAGGTTTTAATTATTTAAAAACTGCTTTTCGATTAACGGCTTAATATTCCTAGTATAAGCTATTAAGATTTAATTTTCTAAGTAGAATATTTAAGATTAGTTTCTTAATTAATTAAGCTTATTAACTATTATAATTAACCGAGTTTCGCTATAAAAAAAGCTAGCTTTAAAAACGTTATTAATACTATAATAAAACGTTATCTTTATTTAAATAAAGAATAATATATTAAGTAAAACCTTATTATTAGGCTTAGCTTTTTTATTATTTATAATATAAAATAAAATTTACTTTTTATAGCCTTTAATATAAATATCGATAGCTAATAACCTTAATAACTTAACTATTTCTTTATTATATATTTTCGATATAATAGGTATAGATTAAAATATAAGAGTAAACTTAATATATAAGTTAAGGCTAATAATATTTAGCTTAGCTTTAATATTTAATATAGTTAAAAAAAGGTAATTTTTCTAGCTTTTTAATTAAAGCGTTAAGTAATTAATTAAGGTATAACTACTTTTTATAATAATAGCTATTTAAAAGTTTAGCATTAAATGCTTAACAGCTTATTTAGCAATATTATATACTTTAATAACCGAAACTTATAATTAAATAGAAATATATATATCGAGAAGCCGCTTAAATCCTTTAAATAATACTTTTAATTCCTTTAAATTATTATCTTTAAATTTTAACTTAATAATCTTTTTTATATATTAATATTAATTATTTATTAATAATTAGAAAATAGGGTTATTTAAAAGAATATTATTTAACCTATTATTTTTAATAATCTTTACTAACCCGGTTATATTATAAATTTTAGCTATCCCTTTACTTATAAGAAAATTTAATATTGTTTAATTATCGAAATTATTATATTTTAAAATTAAAACGGTAAGCTTAATATTACTTTACTACTTTCTATATATTTTATTAGCTAATACTTTATAATTAATATAAATAACCTTTTTAATATTATTTTAAATAAAATAAATATAATTTATTAATTAGCTTTTAAAATCTAATTATAGTTAAAATATCTTATCTTATATATACCCTTTAAGAGTTTTAAAGTATTAGTTTAATAAAATTTAGCCGGGGTTTTTTTTTAAAATTTTATATTAAGTTAAGGTTTTACTTTCCTTTAAGTTTTAAGCTTTTAAATAAGCTTATCCTTATTAAAATCCGGGGCTATCTTTATAAATATAATATTCTTTTTTAAACCTTATTATTTTTTTAAAGCTTAATTATTTACTTTAAAAATTTTAATACTTATAATCTATAGCTTTTTAATTAAGCTTAATATTACCCTTAAATTTATAATTAATATATAGGGGTTAAAGGCAGCTAAATAAGATTTATCGGCTTATAAAGTAGCTACTTTTAATTTATATTAGCTTTTTTAAACTATATAAGATTATAGGTTAATTTATTAAAATATAAGTTAATATTATTAATAAACTATAAATCTTTTTCTTTTAAAGCCTTATACTTTTAAATATAAGGCTTTTAAATTTTATTTTTAAGTAATAACTTAAATACTATATAAGTATACCTTTAAAAGCTAATACTTAAAGTATTTCTATATATTTATATTATATAGGTATTAAGGGGTTATATTATTTTTATTTAAATCTTTTTATAGATTTTTAATTAATATCTAATTTTAACTATATCTTTTATATAAATTAAGCCTTTAACTTATAATATTTTAAGCAGCTTATATATATAGGCTAAGTATTTAATATCGCTATAGCTATAGCAGTATTACTATATACCGTTCTTATAAAATTTATTAATTTCCGGAAACCTTTAAAGCTTTCCTTTATATTTAGCTAAAAATTTTATAATATTATAGTTATTTAAATTAAAACCTATATAAATAGCTATAAGGATATTATTTAACATTAAAGTAATATCCGATATTTATTATTTCTATATAAATATAAAATAATTTTAATTAAATTAAATTCTATTCTTAAATTAATAATATAAAATTTCCTTTATATTATTAAAAGTATATTAAATAATATAATTATTAATTTATAAGGCTTATAGGTTATTAGCTAGCTCTTTAATAGCTATATTATTATTTACTTATATTGCTTTTTTTAAGCTTTATTTAAAGGCTGCTATTATAACCGGTTTTAGCTTAAGTTTTTAAAATTAAGCTTAAGATAGCTATATTTATTAAGCTTAGCTAAATTACTTAATATTTATTTAGCTAAATAAAAACTATTATACTTATAAAACCGCTTAATAAGGTAGTTTATAACTTTTAAATATTAATAGTTATATAGGGTTAATATTAAAAAATAGCCTAGGTATTTAATATTAAAATACTTTTATAAACTTAAGGCCTTAAAATATTAAATATAGTTAACTTATAAGTAAATAACTTATTTTTTATAGCTATTAAGTATAAAGATATTATAAAGTAAAGCTTAAAATATTATAATATTTAAGGGGTATATTATTATTTAAAAATTAAAGTTATTAAAATTATTACTATTAAATAAAGTTATATATTATTTAGAAATTAATATTTTTAGCTTTTTAATTTTATTTCTTTTTTTCTTATATATTTTTATATATTTATAAAAAAACCTTTATTAATACCGGCTACTTTTTCTTTATTATCTTTTTAGCTATAATATTATAATTTATCCGGATATATTATATTATAATTATTAATAGCTTTTCTTAAAAGTTTTATATTTTATAAATCTTTTATTTTTCTATTTTATTAAAGATTTAATTAAATTATTAAATATTTTTTTATAAATTTTAAGCCGATATAATAATAATATTTTTAAAAGTATATTAAAGTTACTATTTAAAGGTATATAGTTAAATAATATTCTTATTTCTATATAACTTTAAAAGCCGCTTTTTTCTTTTAAGTTAAGTTATTATATTAATAATAAGTATCTATAATTTAGCAGCTATAAAAGTATTTTTAATTATACCTTTAAGCACTTTTAATACTTATTTATTTTAAATACCGAAAGCTTTTCTAATAAACTTATACCGCTTAAGATAATTAATAATATTAAAGCTATTAAAAAGATTAATAAGTTTTAATATTTTCTTTTAAGTAAGTATTTATATAGCCCGGTATTATAAAGTAAATATATTATACTTCCCTTTTTTAACGGTTATTAAATTAAATTTTTAATCGCTTAATAATAATAGTACTATTAATATTATTAGCGTTATAGCCGAGAAGCTAGTTATAGCGGCTATAACGGCCTTATATTTTACTTTATATTAATATTTATCTTTATTTATACTTAATAGTTATTATATTTATTTAATTAATACCTCTTTTTATTTAATATTAAATATATTTTTAGCTAGGTTTAAACTTATTATAAATATAAATAATACCGATATTAATTTTATTAATATAAGGCTTTTATAAGTTTTATTTTATATTTAAAATATTAAACTTATTAAGTACTTAATAATAAATAGCAGGGATATCTATATAATAAATAATACTTTTTAAGTATTATTTGCTATCTTTTTAAAAAGAAGTTTATAATTAAAGTATAAATTATTTATTTTATTTAAATTTTATCTTTTAAAGCTTAAAATATAGTAAGTAAGGGGGGGAAGCTAGTTAAGGCTATAGCTCCCTCTTCCTTTATAAACCTTAATTTACTTTATACTTAAGCTTCCGTAAATAACTTTATATAGTAAGAAGCATTTATTACGCCGTTAGATACCTCCCGGAAGGTCCTATAGGCGCCTAATAGGGAAAAACCTATAAATATAGGGAAAAAACCTTATTAGCTAGGGGGATATAGTAACTAATAGTAATAGGTACGCAATTACAGGGAATTAGTTAGGGGGTAAATAGTCTCGCCCTTCGGCGCTAAAGGGGCGCATTAAAGGGAGAGCAGATCGAAAAGGAGGCACTAGTAGGATTTAAACCTATACCCTTCGCATTACCAGTGCAGAAGGGTACCCTAACACTCGACCAATGCGCTACGGTGCCTATAATTAAAGTATTATATTATCTTTTAATAATTTAATATAATACTAACCTTACTATTTAAATATATAAATTTATAAGGCCGTATATACCTTATAGTTAACACCTTTTTTTAAGAAATATTTATATTTTCTTTTATTTCGGTATTTATTATAAAATTAAATTATTAATTTATATTTTAATTAATATAGGTTTTAAATAAGTATTTTTTATTATAGTTTAATTACCTCTTTATCTTAATAATTAATAAAACTTATACCCGAAAATCTTTTATTATCCTTATTATATAAAGTTTATTAATATTATTATTATAAAATTCCTTATATATTAATAATACTTACTATATAATATTTAATGCTATTAATAAAAAGAAATTCTATAATTATTTACTATTAAAGTTAAAAAATAATACTTTACTTTTAAGTTTAAAGAATTTCTTTCTTTAATTAAATAAAATATAAAATATAGCTATAATAAGCTATAAAATAAAATAAAATATTATATCTTAAGGGTACTTAAAAAGAATAAAAGAGAGATAATATTTTTTACTATAAAATAAAAGTAAAGGTGCTTATTTAAGCTATTAATACTTTAGGGGGTTATAGTATATACTATTAACCTTTAAGATAATAAAATAAATATTATTTTATATTTATTTAAATAAAAGTATAAAATAATTATTATTTTATACCCGTTTAAATAAAAAAGTAAGCGGTAATAATTTTAAAGGTATATTAATTATAAATTATAAAGATATTTTTATTAATAGTTTAATAACTTTAATTATTAAATTTTTAATTAACTATATTACCGATAATTATCGTTTTTTCTAGTATATATAATTTATTATTATAATTATAATAACTTTTTAAAGTGATATAAAAAGGTAGAATATTAAATTATTATTTACTTTAAAACTTATAAAGTTAGCCTTTTCGGCTTAATTTAATAGTTTTATCTTAAGCTTTTATACTTTTATAGAGATATAAATATAATAAAAATAAAAATATAATTAAAAGTATTTAATATTTAACTTTTTTTTATATAATATTTTAAAAGGTATAATTTAATAGGGTAATACTTTATATAGCTTTTAGTTTTAAAGATATATAGAATATATAATTAATTCGGGCTATAAAATAAAAAAGTTTTTATTTTAAATTATAGCTTTAATATTAATAATAACTATTTATATATATCGCTTTAATATATTATTTAATTTATAATAATATAGTAGCGATTTCCGATAAATAATTTTTTATCGATAAAATATATTAATTATAATCCCGCTAATATATTTATCCTTATTATTTAAAGCGATAATTTTAATCTTTATATCGAATTATATCTTTGTTATTATAAAAAAATTATTAATAATAGTAAAAACTTAATTCTTTTTCTTAATAAAATATATTTAATAATACCTTATATAATTATTAATTAATAATATAAAATATTAAAAGCCTTTTAATAACTTTATAAAAAAGTATTTAGAAAAATTTAAATAAATTAATTTAAATAGTATAATTAATTATTAATCTAATAAAGATTTCGGATAATATTAAATTAACTTTATAAGCTTATAAGGTTTATAATTAAAGTTATTTAATTTAATCGGTATAATATCGTCGTTAATATATAGTTATTAAATAGTAATCTTACCGATATTATTATATTTAAAGGCTTTATAAAATTCTTTATATAAAAAGAATAATATTTAAGCGTTTTTATTATTAACGGTTTATATTTTAAAATTACTTTTTTAAAACTTTACTTATATTAATAATAATTTATTATCTTTTAACTAAAAAAAGATATTATTACTTTAAGTATTTAAGTAAAATCGATTTTAAATTATTATTTAATTAAATAAGTAAATATTTTTAAATTTTTAATTATATAATATATTAATAAAGATATTTTTAATAATTAAACTATTAAATAATTATAAAAGAATATCTATAATACTAATACCTTTTATAATAAAATAAGCATTACTAGCAATAGTAATTATTCCGGTATATAGTTAAAATAAGCTAAAGTTTTTTATATAACCCGATATATACTTTAAAGTATTAAAATTAAAAATTTAAAATAAATTACTTATATTATCGGATAAAAAAAGCTTTATAATATATACCGAAATATTTATATAAAACCTATTAGGGGGAGACGGGGTAAATGAAAGCATTATAAAAGCATTATAATAAAGTGTGGCAATAATATTAAAATTAAATTAATTAGTTAACATTATTTTTTTTTATATACTTCACATTATTTTTATAAAACGAAAATAATATAACACCTAATTTATACTAAAATATATTAATATAATATTAATATAATATCGACATTATATTAAGTGTTTAATATATATTTAAAAATTAAGTTTTTTTTATCGTTTTTTTTAAAGTATTTAACCTAACTACTTATTTCTTTTTTTTTAGCTTAACTATAAGCTTCTTAACTATCTATAAAGGTATAGAAATATCTAAAAATAGTTATAGATTTAGAGATAATAAGGTTCGAACTAGTAGCCTTCTCGTTTTTAATATTGCTAATATATACTAGTGGCTAATATAGTATTAATATAGTGTTAATATTAATATAGTATATTTTTAATATAATATCGCCCTTTAAAATAATTTTAATTTAATAGTATTTTAATAGCCTTTCTTTAGTATTTTACTATAATTTTTAAATTTTAATTAAATATTAATTAGTGATTAAATTACGCGGTTTATTTAAAAACCCCCTTTCCCCCTAGTAAAAAGGTAATATTTTTATTATTAAAATTAAAAACTTTTATTATATTATCTTTAGCTTAATTTATAATAGCTTATTTCTTTCCCTTTTTCTACTTTTCTTTATATTTAGCAAGCCTATTATAATTAATATATAAATAGCTAATAAAGGTAAAGTTTTAAGCGTAATATTAAATATATTTTTTTTTATTAAATTTTCTTAATAAGTTAGTATTAATTAATATAAATAATTTAATAAACTTTTTAATATTAATTAATATTAACTTTTTATAAAAAGTTAAAGTATAATATACCTTTAATTATTTAACTTTTAAATAAATAATAATATCTATTATTTTAAGTTTAATTTTAATAAACTTTAATATATTATAGCTATTAAGGTTATTAATAATATTATTTATAAAGTCGGGTAATATTATTAAAAAGAAAAATCTTTTAACTTTATTATTTTTAAAAAGTATTTTTATTAATTTAATAATAAATTAATTAAATATAAAAGTTTAAAAATAAAGCTATATTTAAAGTTTTTAAAAGTTATTTAAATAATCCTATAAATCGGAGCTATCTTTATAACGTAAATTAATTAATTAATAAAATAGGTAAATAATTAAATTACCGGTATTTTAATTAAATCGGTTTTTAAAAGTCTTTTAAATAACTAAAAAGTTATTATATAATATAATATATATTATTAAATTAAAGTATATAATATTTAAAAGCATTATAAATACTTAATTATTAAATTTTTATTACTTTTTTAATATATTAATAATAATAAGTTTTACCTTTATATTAGTAATAATTTTATTTAAGCTAGTAAATTAAAAAGCTTTATTTTATATAATATACTAATTTAAATAATTTTCGCTTTTCGAATTAAGCTTTAATAGTAATAATAAATTAAGCTTAAAGTTAAATATATTAAATATTTTAATAAAGATTTATTAAAGTTAAATAAATTAATAAGTTAATACTTAATAATATAAAAAATTAAAATAAAAGTAATAAATTTTTATAAGTTATTAAAACCTATAACTTTTATTAAAAGGGATAAATAATAATAATAATTTAATTTTATAATAACTATATTTTAATAATCCTTAAATATAAAAGTATTTAATATTAATAAATATTAATAAAATAAGTAAATAAATAATATAATAAGTAATACTGGGCTTATAACCTAATAAAGTTAATAATATAAATTATTATTTATTTACTAATATTAAGGGAAGAAATAAACCCCTTAATTACGCTTAGAAGGAGCGAGAGTTATAGGCGCTAAACTGCTTAGTCATCACAGAGGCTAACCCGTACCTTCCAACAGGTGTTTTCCAGGTGACCAGCGACGTGATTCGGCAGTGCCAAAGCATCGTTAGCTGCACGAACCGCCGCGCCAGCTGTGTTGGATAAATCGCTTAGTCTGTTAGGCTAGCTATGGTCTAGACTACGGGGGAAATGCCCCCTATATATAGACGTATCTTATTTACTACTGGGAAGCAGTAGGAAATAAGATATCCCGCATTAGTATTTAGCATAGCCGTCTAGAACATTCCAATAAGCTGCACTGACTTGAGCTGAATCGTCGCGGTCTTCCACGAGGCAGACGTCTGCTTCGAGTACAGTGCCAATGGCGACATCGACAGGTCTGTCAACGTGATCCTGGGGTCCTACGAGATGGCGACGGACAAGCAAGACGCCAGGCAGTAGAGGAGGATGCTGGTGGTCCAGCTGGTAAGGCGGGCCTAGGCCCGGGAATTACCCACGGCGTAGGTAATACCCAGGACTTACCCAGTAGACCCGGTAGGTAATTATAAGGATTAATTACCTATAGGTCCTAAATAGATAACCGGGTCCTTAAATTTTATACCTATATATAACTTATATATTTACCGGCCTATTTATTATTATTTATATTATATTTAATTTTTAAGTTATATATATTAATTTTAAAAATAAAAAGTTATTAATTAAATATACCCTATTAAAAGCTTTATCTCCTATATCTAATTAAAATACCGATTAGGATATAGCTTAAAGGTAAGGGCTTATATTATATATTTAATTATTATCCTTTATATTAAACTTTCTTTTAGTAATTCTTAAGTTATTAATAGCTTTATCCTATATATATTGCTCCTCTATCTATATATCGAAATTAAAAGAAGGCCTTTTTAATAAATAATTTAATACCTATTATAATAGGGTTATATTATAAATATATTTTATCTAGTTATTTACTTCTTAATACTTTTTATTAATTAAATTTAATAAATAATTTTTTATAACCTAATAAGTAAGTTTCGGTAATAAAGTAAGGTTATCTATTATTATAAATATAATTAGTATTAATAGTAAGCCTTAAAAATAAAAATATAATAAATAAATTAATAAAATAGATTATTAAATAAGCTTTTAATATTTAAACCTAGATTAATATAGCTTTAAGGCTTTTTAAGTAAATAGTGCTTAATAATATTAATATATAAATCTAATAGTTTATTTATTATCTAGATAGGCTTATATATAGCAAGATTTAAATAATTAAGCCTATTAAGGTTAAAATTTAAATAAAAAGGCTTATTATTATTACTTACTAGCTTAGCTAGCTTACTATTATTATATGCTAGCTTAGCAGGGTTATCGTTATTATTTATTAGTTATTTAACAGCCTTATAAGCCTTATATACGTTTTTAATATTCTTTAAGCGTTATTATTTATAATAAAAAGATTTTTATTTATCGGGAGATACTTTTTTTAAAACTATTAAGCCTTTAAATATAGAATTTTAATTTAACGGTTTATAGCCTTATATAATACCTATAATTCTATTAATAAATATTAAATCCTGCTTTATAAAGGTAATATATTTACTATAAATAATATAATAATTACTAGCTTTTATATATTAGCTAGTAATTAGGATAGGGATTAGGATAAATATACTTTATATATATATAACTAAATACTTTTCTGTAGCTTTTTAAAGGGCAATATAAGTAGATATCTAAATTTTAAAATATAAAAAGGATATCCCGATATCTTATAAAATCTTTTTAATTAAATGCCGGAATAGGGCCTTTAGTATTAGCGGTTTAGTATTTATTTAATACCGCTTAATCTTTTAAAAAGTAATAGCTAAAAAAAAATAAGGATAATAAAATAATAGGAATATATTAAAAAATTTACTTTTAAGCTTTTATCTTTATTTTTTAATTCTTATATTATTATTAGTATTTATAGGCTTTTTAAAAGCGCTATATTTATTATTAAGGTGTTTATTATTATATTACTTATTACCTACTTTAGCTATAGCTTTTCTTTTTTTATTAAATCTTATAAAAGCTATCTTAATTATAGCTATTAATTAATTAAAGGGTAATTAGAATAAAGATTAAAATAAAGATTAAAATAAAAAATATACTTTATAGTTTTATAATAGCTTAAAAAATCGGAATATAAAGCTAAGCTAAGCTATATAAAGAAATTAAAAGCTTAATTTAATATATTAGTAAGGTAAAAAAACCGAAAATAAATATAAAATATAAATTATATATACTTAAAAGGCCCTAAAAGTTATTATTTTAATAAGTTTAAAGGGGGTTAAGGTTTAATAGTTATTAATATAATAATAGCTAGTTATCTAATAGCGTACCGGCTATATTAGGTACTAATAGCAGGTAGGTTAAATATATAAACTATTATAAGGCCTATATATAATAGCTTAAAAATATTTATAGGTAGCTATTAGCTATAATATAATATACTAACTACCTTAAACCTATATTTACTTCTATCTACCTATAGCCTATATACGCTAGTTTTCCTATTAGTAAGTATTAATTTTAAACTATAAAAGCATTTTTAATTATAATTAATTAATTTTTTAGCTAGCCTAATATATTAAGTAAATATAAATAAAAGGATAAATATTTAATAAATCCTTATATTATTAAAGCTAATAAGCGTATTAAGGCTATAATATTATAGGAAAAAAAAGTATATAAAGCTAAGGATAAAATTATTAAGGCTATTAATAAGGCTTTCTAAAAGCTATAGGCTATCTTAAAATAGGCAGCTATATTTACTACTATTAAAAAGCTACTTAAAAAGAAGATAAAAAATAAAGTTTATAATAAGTAATAAGTTTAGTAAATAAAGAGCTATTTTAATTATTATCTTAATTAAAAATAACTTTAAAAAAGAAATATATTTAAATTAGATTACTTAAAATTATAATATTATTATAATAGAGTAAGATAATAACTATAAATTTATTTTAAATATTAAAAAGGATATTAAGTAATAAAAAAAGTAAAATATTACCTAATATTATTTAAAAAATATTTTCTACTTATATAACTTAATTAAGGGTATAATTAATCTTTATAAGGCTAAATTTATTATAAAATCCTAAGAGATAATTATTACTTATATAATAATAAGCTATTTTTTTAAGGTAAATAATTAAAATACCTTTCTCGCTATTATTTAAAATATCTTATAAATATTATAAAAGCTTTATTTAAGCTAAAAATACCCTAATAACCTTATTTACCTTAAAGTAAATAATAACCTATAAAAGTAAATATAATTAATTTAGGTAAGTTTATTCCGGCTATATTAATTATAATTTAAGATTAATATTTTATTAGAATTAAGCTATTAATAAAGCTAAAAGTAATATTATAAATAATCTCTTTAATATAATCCGAAAATATTAAAAGGCTAATCTTATAAACCTATATCTAAAGCTATACTTTTATTAATACTAGGGTTATAAAGTAATTATCTACCTTAAAGCTTATAAGCTCTTTTTAAATCTTTATCCTAATATAGCTTTATAGTTTTTTAAAGAGGTTTTTTCTAATAAAGCAGTTTAAAAAAATAAGGTTAAATTTAAGCGCAGCTTTTAAAATTTTTTAAATACCTAATAGATTTAAAACTATAATAGCTATAAATAGAAATAACTTTAAAAGGTTAAAGATATTTTATATATTAGCGCCGATTTATAGCTTTACCCTATATATTTCCTAACTATATAGAAACTCCTTATTCTCCTTAAGGTTATTTTTTAGCGTAAGCTTATCCGGATTTATAACTATTTACCGAAAAAATATATAAGGATAAAGAAAGGAAAGAAAAAAAAGAAAGCTTAATAGCTAAAAGAGCTATATAAAAAGATAGTAAACTTATATATATAGGGTTATAATCTTATTTTAATTATTATTCTAATTTAAGTATATCTAAACGCAGTTACTTCTTTACTTAATTACTTTAATTTAGTAATAGTAAGCTAATTAAAAATAGGTAAGTTTCTTAAATATAATTATATAGCCCTTTATTAACTTTTAATAGGGCTTTTATATTTTTTTCTTACTACTTACTTATTAAAGATATATATAAAAGGGTTATATTACGCTTTATTTATATTTGCTACTATATATATATATAAATTAGATTTATATAGAATTTTAATAAGCTATAGTATATTAATTAAATTAGGTATTAAGCCTTTATAACTATATAGCTTATTATCCTAATACCTATTTCTTTTCTAAGTATTAATAATTATAAGCTTAAGCTTATAATAGTATTTATAGAGAAAAGGTTGCTTAAATACCTATTACAGATATATATCTATAATAGTAAAAGTAATAATTTATATTTAAATAGGGGAAATATTACTTTATATAATAGTAATAGTAAAACTAATTCTTATTTATAATATTAGATAGCACTTAAGCTTAAACCGGATATATTTAATTAGCTGGTTTTAATGGTATCTTTTATAATAGAAATATAATAATAGCCTAGGTAGTTTTACTTAAATTAAGCTATATTAACGTATTAATTTCTAATTTCTATTTTATAAAACCTTTTACCTATTAAGCTTCTAGCTTAATAGCTTTATTAACTAAAAGTTTTTAGAAAAAACTATAACCCTTTTTATATATAAGGTATAATAAAGCCCTATTATAATCTAGTTAGCTATATCTATAATAATTTATTTAACTTATATATTTACTATTAAATAGGATAATTAAATATTTCTTTACCTTCTTTTATAGCTTAATAATTACTTCTTATTACTATTTTAGATTACTAGATATATTTTAAGTAACCTTATATATAATTCGGCTAAATAAGGTAAATAGGATAATAAGTTTAATACTTTATTAAAGTTTTTATATTTTCTTAAAAGTAATATTTATATATCTATTAACGTATATCTTAATTATTATCCTAATTAAGGTTATACTTATATCTAGGCCTTACTTAAGGCTTTATTTATCGCTTAACCCCTTATTTTATTATTATTATTTTTCTATAACTATTTCCTTAAATTAGGATTTTTTTTATTAACTTTTATTTACTAGCTATAATTTCCTTTAAAGCTTTTTATACCTTTTTAGCCTTTTTACTTTATTATATAATAATAAAAGGTATAGCTTGCTATTTAATTAATATTTCTGGGATCTTATTAATATCCCTAGCAAATAGCTATATAGATAAATTAGCTAGATTATCTTATAATTTATTAAACTCTTTATCTTTATCTATTATCCAGTTAGATAGGCTTTTAATATTTAATAAATATAGTATAATAAATAGAAAAGTATTATATTAATAAAATAAAGAAAAGAATTAATTAGGGGGAAGATTAGTAAATAGTAAAAAAAAAAGATTTATATATTTATTTATCTATATAGGGTTTTCGAGTTTTAATTTATATATTAGATCTTTATTACTTATTAAATAGTATAATATATAGTATTAATATAGCTTTACTTATCCTAATCTACTTTTTAATTTTTCTATCTCTTTATTTTAATTTTAATTTATATCTTTTATATCTTTCTTATTATTAAAGATATTAAGCTAATCCTCTTTATTCTTAAATCTATTCTTAAAAGCTAATAGCAGTAATTAAAACTTACCTATACTAAGCAGGTCTTTATTAAATATAAATAGTCTTTATCCTTTATCCGATAATCTATTATTAGATATTTAAATAATTAACGAATTAAAAAGTTAATCCTTTCCCTTATAATTACCTACTATCGGTATTAATAATAATATATATTACTTTAAGATAGAATATATTAAGGCTTTTCTATAATAGTTTTACCTATAGCTATATTTAAACTATTAATAGTAATTTAATAAAGGGATAAAAGAAAAGCAGCTTAATACTTAAGCCTATTTTTTTAATAAAAACCGAAAAAGTTTTAATACCTAATTAAATTTTAACTAAGGTACCCGGATTATTAAGGGATATCCGGTAATAGTATATAAGGTTTATAATATTACCTTAATATACCTCTCTTTCCTAGATTAAGAAATATCTTTTATAAAAAAGTATTTTAAATCTATAAAATATATTTATTTAATAGCTAATACTACTTAAAATCTATCTTTTAGTATTAAAAACCTAGAAATTACTATTAAGCTAAATTTAAGGAAATTTTAAAAGAGTAAATATAATAAATTAATAAGCTTATATTTATAGCTATCTTATTCTAATTAATATTCTAATTAAATTATAAATTAAGCTATACCCTATAGTAATTTAAATACCTCGGTAATAATAAAAGCATCTTATTAAAATACTTATTGCTATAAAAAAGGGTATAAACGCCGGTAAAGATCCTATATTTATATAATAATATACCCTTAATAATCTATTTATTAATAAAGGATTTAATTTAAAAACCTTATATAAGGTTTTAGGCTAGCTTACCGAAATAAGTATATAGTAAGTCCTTTTATTAAAAAAATTAAATATTAAAATCTTTTAGGTTATTAATAGTTAATCTTATAAAGCCTTTAAATAGTTACTTTAAAGCATTATTATTACTTTTATCGATAAGGATTAGAATCTTTATTATATACTTATTAATATTAAGTTATATAATAAATCCTTATCTAAGTAAATAATAATATAGCTTATAATAATAATATTTTAAAACTTAGGATTAATATTATAGATATTTACTATTATAGGTAATAATATAAAGAATTTTTCTATATTTAATATAATATAGGTAATTAATATAAATTTATCTCCTAAAAGGTAAATTTCTATAATATATTAAATTCCTTATATTAGCTACTTTTTATAGCTTAGTAAAAGTGTATTCTATAAAAAGATAAATATTTTAAAGGCTAAAATAAAAGCTAAAATTAAGCAATATAGGCTAAAAAACTTAAAAACCTTTATTTTAAAGATATTAAATAATAATAGAGATAATTATAATTAAGTATTATTTTATATATATTATTATTCTAATTCCTATTTTAATTATATTATATACTAATATATCTAATTTAAATTTATTAGCTTACTATATATATTAATATTAATCCTAGTAAATAAAGTCGCTTTAAATACTTATAAAAACGTTATTAAAACTATAATAAAAATAATAACTAAATATTTTAGCTTACTTTTAATATTTATATAAAATAGAGCTTAATAATAAGTATTTCTATTTATATAAGAAAGCTATAATATATAATTATAGCCTTTATTAAAAAATATATTAGAAAAAAATAAAATAAAGGTAACTTTAATTATTTAAATTATTATATTTTTACCGAAATAAATTAGAACCTTTTAAGTAGCTTTATTAAATATATAATTCTAATCTCTTTCCTTATTATTAAGTTTAAAAGTAAAACGGAATTTTTACTTAATATAGTATTACCTAGCTTTAGCTTTATTTTTAAAAGGCTAAATAACTTCTATTAGCTTTATCTAGCTAAATTTTAAATAGGCAATTATATTATAAAGTAATACTTATTAGGTATTATTACGGCTTATAAGAAAGTATAAGTATATATTAAAAAGTTTATTAATTTAAAAAAGGTTTTTACTTTTATAATCCTTTTCTTATTACCCTTTAAAGAAATATATAACCGTTAATAAAATATATTTAATTAATTTAAAATTTAGAGCGATATTAAAAGGGTAAAAAATAAATATAAAGCGTTATTTAAAAAGAAATACCTTAAGTATCGCCTACCTTTAAAATACCTATCGAAATCCTTCTCTAGAAATCTTTATCGAAGTTTTACTAAAAAAGTCTTAAATAGCCTAATAAAGCTATATAATACTATAATACTATATACTTAAATTATAAATTAAAAGCTTTAAAAATTCTTTAATATTAATAAGTATATAATAAACTAGTAATAATAATAATTAATATTATAATAATAAAGTTATAATATTAAATAGTATTAAAATTTTAATATTAAAATAAATAACTTTTTCTATATATAGCAAATATAGCTATAAATATCTTTAGTACTTTCCTATCTATAGCTATATTTAAATATATATAAAGCTTTATAAATAGTTTTTTTAATAATAACTAATATTCTTTTATAATTAAAAATATTAGGGCTTTTCTTATATTCTATACTAATAGTAAAAAGGTTAAAAAGCTTTATTAAAAGTTAAAAAACTTTTAATATAATAGTTATTATATTAAAAGGCTTAAAAAAACCTAATAGGCTTTTTAGGATATATATACTCTTTAATTTTATAATCTTATAGGTAAGGAATTAACTATTTTAGTAGTTAATCTTTAAACTATATAAGTTCGAAAGGATAGTTAAGTTAATATAGCTTAAGGTAAATAGCTAAAAAAATAAAAGGAAAGGAATATTCCTATCCGGCATAATATATAAAATTAGTATAGGATATAAAGGATAGCAGATAAGGTAGAGCTAGATTATAATAAAGAGAAGGCCTATATATAAGGATAATCTTCTCGGGAAAGGGTTAGAAATACTAAAAATTATAGAATTCTTTATAATAAAGGCATTTAGGATTAGAATAATAATTAGGATATTTTATAATATTCTTTATTAACAGTTATAAAAAGCTTAACGTATTAAAAGAGTTTCTATAATGTATTACCTAAAGATTACCTATAGGTAACCGGGTACCTATAGGTAATTGCTTATATAAGTAGGTAATTAGAACCCGGGGTCTGTGTATAGGTACCCATGGGTACCCATGGGTGGGTAATTCCTGGGCCTAGGCGGGCCAACGTGCTGCTGGACGCAATCAGTGCGAGAGGCCAGGACATGCTGAAGGAGTTGGATCCGGCGTGTCGATTGGGAAGGGTGAACATTGATTATCTACAGGCCGGCATTGGAAATTCTAGGGAAGGGCTCCGCCACATCATGATTGAATTCCGGGACGAGGACGAACGGCAGGGTGAGAATGAATGAGAACACAGCTTGAGTCTACGGTTTAAAGTCTATGTCTCCCACTAGGTATGCAAAAGCTAAACTCATTGCGACTCGCAGATAGAAGCATCTCTATCCCTTGCCAACAACTAGTCTATATTTTCCGAGCACCATTCGGCCAGTGCCCGGGCACGTCTGTTAATTATCAGTACTTAAGTATTGAACATTGAAGGCTGTGAGTTTGGGGGAACCCGAGCGCCATAGCATATAAATGATAAAACACCCCTTACCGAGCCACGCGTTCCCATCTTCTTTCTTCGCCCACATGTGCATAAGCACCAAATAGACGGAAATACTGCAGGACCTGCAGTGAGACAGTGGCCTTGCGAGAACGAGTGTAAAGTGCCCCTTACGCAGGCTACATGCCACCACCCCCAAACAGTTTGACACTCTTCATGAACAAGCTGAGCACAGCCGTCAAGGATCCCGCCACAATGACCAGGGTATATACTCTATCCATGGCCACAACAATCGCATCTAACACCTGCGCCCTCACATGCGGCTCCAGAGTATCCAGGAACCCGCTCGTCGAGCCCTGTATGGCATTCCCGATCGTCACAGACGATACCTCTGGCAGAATAGCCTGGATGGCACTCCTCGCACCGTTGAGGAAGGCCGTATTAGCAATGGCGAGAGACACGCAGATACCGACGAACTGCCCCAGCATCGCCAAGCCAACAGCAGCAGGGATATCTGCCTCCGACGCCACGACCGCCTGGGCAACCGAGAGAGACGCCTGCAGCCACATTCCAACTCCGGTGCCGAGGACGACTGTGTAGCCGTAGATGCGGGTCATAGGAGTATTCGCCCTTTGAGAGCCGTTTCGTGCGCAGACGTGGTATTCAGACGAGTCTGCATGATGCGCAAGAATTGTTTGGGAATTCATGGATGACCTTAGAGGATCTGTGCTTAACATGTCCTTTGAGAGTTAGACAACATTGAAAGTCGCCGGGTCTGAAGAGATACCAAAGATCTTCGTCCCGAATTGTTCCGTGCGCAGAAGCCAACGGCTCTCTAAATCGACGTGAATCAGGCATTGTTCGACTTTCCATGAACTCGACAAAACACGTCAGCTCATCCTGATGGGTGAGCCTATTGGTTGTGTGACGGGACTGCACATTTCGTATGCAGTCAGGCGGACGCGAAGCCCAACCCGAAACTCAGTGCGTGTAGCTACGGTGATCTCGTTGGTAATAGATAGACATACTAGAGATTACCTGCATGTGCAGCCGAGTAGGGTGCGCCAGAACGGATCCCACTTCACAAGCTGAAGTGTTCATTGTGCCACGCAAGACGACAAGGTAGGCTGTGCTAACGCAACATGGTGTCACAGGCTTAGGTACAGTTCGACCTGGCACCTTGATCAGTTTTTCTAGGGCGACAAACAAATCCTCAGTGGATTTCATAGCCTTCTCCTCGTGTCCGCTGCATGAGCGTGAGACTATCAGTATGTACCATCTACTTCTCCCCAAGCTGCTCAAGTGTCTGAGGAAATGATCCCCTGGATGCTGTGCCCAAAGATCTCAGCAACTTTATGAACGATGATAATGAGGCACTCGTATTCGAGAACTTCAGAGCAACGGCCTCAAACGCATTGCATCCGGGTTTCAGCCATGGATCTGTCTACGATAAACAACGAGCCTATTTTAGGCCGTTGCCGTCGACGTCAGTGGACTCACCTCACCCTTTGGCATCAGGAATATCCGAGTCTTCCGAGTTTAACAATTTCTGAGGCACTGCAGCACAGCGATCTCATTACCGACTTGAAGTGCAAGCCGCAAGTATGTGGCTGGGAAGACGTGATCGAGTGTATTACCTACCACCGCAAAGGCTTCCTATGACAATAAGGGAAAGAGAAGCAAAGTGAGGGCCTGATCAAGAAATACGGATACAATCGCAGGCTCTTTGGAGTCCATCGCACGCATGATACCTGATGAAAAAGGACTGAGTGTTCTGCGCCAAGGACTGGTTTTCATATTCCAGGCAAGTGCTCAACTTCCATCCCGCGGATGATTTCAATACTTGTGGTCACTTGTCTGTGGCTAAAAGTATTGAAGGCATGGCAACGACGCATGAAGAGTAGAGAGGAAGTCCTGCAGCAGCTGGAAGATTTTCCACTGCTTCTCACAGCTGCGTCCGAGAAATGGAACCTTTACTCTCGTGATGAAATACTAAAGATAGCCGTTCAGAGCCTGTATCAGACTCTGGTATATTCCATGGACGAACTCATCATGATTCTACTCCGAGCACAAGGGGGTTCTTGTGAGTCACGCTGCGTTCCGCAAAGCTGGTCATCGCCAACTGACTAGCAAGTAGTACACGTCCTCGTCAAGAACATGAATCCAAGTCGTATTCCTGCCTGTTGAATCACAACGCATAGACAGCGTGACGAGCTCGATCGCGCACGCGAAAGCAGCAGTGGAAGCTTGTCTGGATAGACTTGAGCGAGAGCGGTTATCGAGGATCGACAAGATGTCCGCTGACACCTGGTTGGAGGCAAGAGCAATTCGACAGGCTGAATATAGGCATCATGGCATCATGATGCGCGCCCTTGAAGACATTGCTGCTCACCAGAGCGAGAGAAAGCTTGAAGATGAGGACAGCATGCAGGGTCTTATCAAATAGTGTCTCCGAGAATGTATGGCAGCAAACATGCAGACGGGGCTTTTCCGGCTAGTAGAGAATGAATATGGTCGAAGTGAGTCCTTTTTCGTCGGCCTCTCCCCCACCCCACAAAGAGGAAGACAGTTTCCCGGTCTCACACACGCACGTGTATTGACATATATGTAAGGGTTGGGCTACGGCGTTGATCATACCTCTCCTTCGCCCTCGAAGGCAGAAATGCAACTCTTCACCAAAGACCAATTGTTGCAAAACCTGAGGATTTCCAAAGTCGATTCCGTTGGCGAATATGTTGAAAGGATCCGACGGCAAGGAAGCAATGTGGCATCCGAGGGCCTCGAGAAGGCGCGGAAACTCATGGCTATGGCACAGATCCACGATTGGCTGAGCAAGGACGGGTCAAAACTGCTCTTGGTGTACGGGCATAGCAAAACCCTCGGGAACGGCAAGACAAGTCCTCTTTCTGTCTTCTGTGCTTCCATGGCAGCCACTCTTGCCCAGTCAGAATCCCTCGTTGTGCTGCAGTACTATTGCCGGTACCATTCCTTGGATTCGGACGGGCTCCCCGCGGGCCCATTGGGCCTCGTCCAAAGCCTGCTTGGGCAGCTCCTTCGCCAGCCGGACCATATTCTCCCCCAGAGCCTGCACCTGGACAAGGAATTTTTCAACAGAGCGGACCACGAGAATATCGACAATCTCTGCGAGATTTTCGGCGTTCTTTTCTCCCAGATCATCCAAACTAAAATCACAATATGCATACTCGACGAGATTGCAGAGTTCGAAGGTGCTTACGGCGGATGGGGGCATGGCATGACTTGGGTTGCATTCAACTGAGAGATATGGTGCACAAGTTTGACAGTCCACAGATGCTGAAGGTCTTGATAACAAGTGCTGGCAAGTCAGTTGTGGTACCCCAAATACTCGATCAAGAAGACAAGGTCTCTGTGAGAGATTATGGGCTCCCCAGCCACTCTCCCGGGCGTTTGGTGTTTGGCAGTAGTGACCTTTCTCTCCCGCAATCACCCTCACAGAATAGCTCTACGTATGAACACCACTAGAGTTCTCACTTCATGGAGTCGTATGCCTTTTTCAAGGGAGGCGAGAGGACATCTTTGCAGAACTGATCAATACACATTGACGGCAATAAGAGTTGACAGCGGCAGAATAGCATAGGACAAACTATGTAGTGGAATATTGGACTGAACCCTGCCGCACACGTGCCAAACCTAGGATCAATCAATGCCCTCGGTAAGGTCTGTTGTTTGTAAACGCAATTCGGCAACATTTTACCTTGCTATACGCTTCTTACATGAACCACAATATTTGCTAATGGAAATGCCTTGCAATGTGGCCAGAAATACTGCTGGTGTCCCGACCGTGTCATGGTCTGCCTCTCTGCTATACTTGGCTTTCGTGTGTTTTCTGGCCTCTTGGTGGAGGCGCACAAGAGAGCCTAGGCCAGGTGAACGATCGTTAGAACTGACACCGGGGTGCTGTGACACTCGTTTCATTGTCGAGGTCAGTCAAATAGAACGACAGTCAGAAACACAGTTTCGGGCATCGAATCATGAACGGCTCCTCATGCAAGATTCGAGGCAGAATATAAATCGACCATACGTGGAATTCGACAGTGAGGCATTAGGGACATCGGACCACTGGACACCCAGTTTCATACCGGAGACATCACCTTTATTGAGACAAGCGGCCGCAGGTTATCGTCCAGATTCATGTGGACGTCATATTCATCCTGCTTGAGCCAGGAGCCGGACAGATTTCCTCGTTGTCCCGGAGAAGGATAGCTCGAGGTACTTAGACTCTATAGTAGCTGAGATTCCGTACTCGCTCACCTAGCCCCCTCTTCACGACTCACTATTTAGTTCCTCCTGGGCAATTGGATGTGACGATTAACGGCCATGGCAATATAATCATTTGGGGATTTAGAACCTTCCGTCACTGAGAAGACAGCCCCGGTTGTGTTGGCAATATTCGTAAATCAATGGCTGTCTGCTTGGGACTGACTAGCTGGCACGAACTACAAGATGTGAAGGCAGAGAAGCTCGATGCGTGAGACTCGGTAGGCTATTTGCCAGAATGCCCCGTTCCTTGATTATTATCCCGTGAGGTTCCTCTCCTGGCAGACCTAGCGACACGGGAGGCAAATATGACATATCCCAGACAGAGGTCGGTGTTCTGGACGGTCTCCTTTTTCAGAGACCAAGACCCGGTGGATTTAGAGTGTGATTGCGTCCGAATTTGCTGCAGGTTCCTGCAGTATGCGTTGCTCACACCAACAAATCGAGTCAAGGTCAAGCAGAGATTACGCCACTCCGAGGTGCTGGGCGTAATATCACAAAGCCAAACCATCGTGTTCGTATCCGCGGTAGGTACTGTAGTCCCCCAGCACAGGCTTAAGCCAAGAATCACATCCACAACATCCGGATCTCAGGATGCCTCGCGAGGTACGTTCAAATACAGGCAACAACTGCAAAATCGTTCCAGAAGCATGGAAATGGAAATCCAAACGCAGTTTCCTGGGCCGTGTACCTCCCTTGCCTTCTTGGGCTAGTGTGAGCCGTGACAGGCCAGCTTGACGGTCTTCTCGAAGCGAACCTGGACCTTTGCACGCAAGCTTGCTGCCAGTTTGACAGGTTTGGAGCACAGCGATGACGCAGCTAGTGGTATGGGGTCCTCCACACCAAGCAAGACCAACCTACGGCTGGAAAGAGCCCACGAGATGTTTGGAATTTGCTCGAATGCGGCAGCACAGAGAGACGCATCCCATGCGAGCAAGGTTCGAGCCAACATCATGGTGTAGCTATAGCAAGATGCAGCACCTGCCTCGTGTAGGAATCAATCTCGATATTGAAAAAGGTTCAAAAGCGACCTGCTCTTCCAGAGTGTCCCCCGTGTGGTGGAATCCTCATCCACGGTCCCCAGTCCGGGAACATGACTGCCCATGGACCGAGGGCAGACAGATGATTTTGGAGACGGCATTTCAGATGAAAGCTGGATGCGTATGGAGGGCCTAAATTAAGCATCGCTACGCTTGTGCTTATCTTGCAAGTGCTGAGACAGATCCGACGCCCTGCCAGACGAGAAACGTGAAATAGCACAGCTTTGTGCTCAAGTCCGCATATATGCAGTGCTCATTGAGACACGAACTTAACGTATGCTCATGAGTTCCTAGATACGGGTTACATCCGTCCCAGCTCAGACCCAACACTTGTTGATGAACGCTCCAGAGACCAATGGCGGTAGTTCAAAGACGCACGTCACGCTCCGGAACTCCAGAGTAGGTCATGAGATATGTAGCGCATATTGCAACTGAGCCAATGCAAGAAACATGCAGATACTTTGGGTTCATGCACGTGATGATGACTGTGCTTGGGAGCAAGGCAGAATTACTACCAGCCACGTCCAACACTCGGACCAGTGGACGACCTGAGAACATCATGATACGCCAAGACCGGCTCGCCGAGAGAAGCTCTGAGCTTTGTTTGCTGATATGCAAGGAAGTGATTCGATTCGATATGGCCAGGTTTTTTTACTATGTTTAGATTTTTGTCCAAGGTTTGTCGCGATGGACGACTAAGGACGGCTCAGCCAGCGGCGCCCAGGCCGTCGAAGCCAGCCGGGTTATGGACAGAAAATTATGCGTCACAGCTCGTGACGGTCCGAGCCTGTTCTCACATGGACATGGGTCAGTACGCACTGCGGGGCACGCGCTCTGGTCTCCCTGCTGGTGGTGGTGGTGGTGGTGGTGGTGGTGGTGGTGATGGCGCCGCATGGCTCCCAAGAAGGAACCAAGATGGCACCGCACCGCGCCGGAGTGGTCCGACGTGGCCAAGGTCGAGTCAAGCCCTGGTTGTGTATGATCAAGGCTCACCATGTGCTGGGAAGCAGCAAAATTGGGACGACAAGGCCTGGGGGAGCCTCCTTGGCTGTGTGGAATCTGCAACGGAACGTCTGAAGAATTCGGCTGGGCAGGGCAGGCGAGCGGGTTCGCGGGCTGGGTGCTGATCAGGAAGATTGGGACGTATGCTCGCATGAAGCATCTCATCACTGTCAAATGGGGGATTGGTAGAGTTTATGCTGTCGCTGGCAATGGGTGGAATGAGGACCGATGTTTGGATTCAACCATGCGACAGAGGTGAGGATCGGCGCGAGCTCAGACGAAACCGCGAGCTTTGGGGACTGCCAAGTGCAAGTGCGGTCGCTGTGCTCTGGCCAGGTGTAGTGCACTGGTGATAGTGCTAGGCGGTCTGGCGAGGTACCGTCTACCAGTTCGAGATCTGGCTCAGGCAGCTTGTGAGGGCCTAGTGGAACACCACAGGGTAACGAGAGACGTGGATCTGGGTCCAGATCCCGGCCTAGCCTGAGCAAGTTGCGCCGGCGACCTTTGATAATTCCAGCTAGTCTTGGTGATGGCCAAGCGCCAGGACGGCTAACAGAGACTACCGAGATGGTCCGGGCCGTTCAGCCTCTCCGCAGGATGCGACAGTACATGGGTACATTGAGCATGTAGACTTACATGGGTAGAGTGCCTAGCCAGGTGCTCTTCGCCTTCCCAGGTGAGCAAGTTTCCCGCCCATGCCAGCCCAGTACCGATCGAGCCTCACCCAGCGAGGCCAAGCAGAAAGAGCAAAAAGGCTCGACAGCCCTCGTTTCGGCTTGGTGCTTGTTCCTTGTCCATCACCAGAACCCTCACCAAATGCCCAGCCCCACCTAGTTCCACAGTGACAGACAATTCCCAAACCTGCTCAGTCATACATGTCTGCGCAGGTTTTATCGTGGTGTTCCTACCGTCGAAACAACACACCAGGTCGTGGCTTGAGATACATATACTCTTCAGCCTCCCCCCTCTTCACTTTCAACCGCCCTTTGAGCCTTGGTCTGCACTCTGGAAGTCATACAATAATTCAATAATACAATACCCCGTCGGTACATCACGATTATAGAACAACATCACCAGCACCAGCTTCAGCATTCAGTCTAGTCGAATCACACCACAAACAACAGCCACAATGTCCATCCTCGCAAGACACGGCGACGAGGTCGAAGCCGCAGCGACCATGACCAACATGACCGGCATGAACGGCATGAACGGCATGGACATGGACAGTTCGTCCTCGATGATGGCCACCATGATGGTCGCCTTCCACAACGACATCGCCACCACGCTGTACTCGGAGATGTGGACGCCGTCCAACGCTGGCACCTACGCCGCCACCTGTATCTTCCTCATCCTGCTGGGCGCCATCTTCCGCAGCCTGTTCGCTCTGAAGGCCATCCAGGAGAGCCGCTGGCTGGATCAGGAGCTCAACCGCCGCTACGTCGTCGTCAACGGCAAGCGCTCCATGCCCGACGACCTCGCCCGCAACAGCCTCAAGGACAACATGATGCTGTCTGCGAACGGCCTCGAGGAGGAGGTTATGGTCGTCAAGAAGAAGCACACACACGCTCGGCCATGGAGGTTCTCGGTCGATCCGATCAGGGCTGTGATTGACACTATCATTGCTGGTGTGGGATACTTGCTGTAAGTCGCCCCCCTCCCTCCCTCCCTTTTCTGCCACGCATCCGCATTGGTCTTGGCCATAACGCTGACCCCGTTCTCAGTATGTTGGCTGTCATGACGATGAACCTCGGATACTTCCTCTCTGTACTCGGTGGCACATTCGTCGGAAGCCTTGCAGCCGGACGCTATGCCGTCATGGCGGATCACTGAGCAAATCCACTGCTGGACAAATGGTGGTACATCCACTTCTCACATTTTACATTATACAATGCATGACGACAACGACAACGACTTCCACATCCTATAATGAGTCTTGTTGACGACGGTACGGCTCAAGGACCACGGCCTCGACACGGCGCGGGAAGGGGCGCTGATTACTAGACAGCCTGGAACATTTCGACGATTTGGGTTCAATTGGGGTGCTTCCATGTTGTCTAGATTGCCGGCTAATGTTGAACAATATGACCTCATGACATCTTCTATCGACAACGAGTGCTTGCATGATTGTAGGCACTCCACCGGCCATGTCGTTCGTATTACTCCTTTGTCCTATGGTTGACCGGTGTTGTTCTCGAGTGCCTGTCTGCTGTTAGTCGTGTTAGTCTACCGCTGCCCGCCAATGTACCAGCGACTCCTGTGGCCGCTAAGAGCAGAAACGTGCTCAAACTAACCCTCGTGAGGGGGGGCCCACTCGCCCATGAGCCAGACCCACCAGCTAAGCTTCGGACCCCGGCTGCTACAGCTGCAGCGACAGAGGCTGTCCATCTGCTGCCGCTGTCTTTTGCATACGAAGTGATGCCCCCCCCCGGTCGCTTGGCACGCTCTGCTGCCACACCTTTAAAAAAGTTAAAAGTACTTTTTATTTTATATCTTAATAATACAATTAAATTAAAGCTTATAAAATATATTATTCGGAAGCTATTAAATATATCTATTTATATACCAATTTAAAAATATTATTTATTAATATAATTAGCTTTAAAGTCTTAATTAACTATTTAATTTATTATTTATTATATAAATATAAACTTAAATTCTTTAATTCTTTAAATTATATACCTTTATATAAGATATATAAAGCTTATATATATAAGTAAATACTATTAATTTTAATTATAATA
>JALPVH010000321.1:0-65730 GCA_023242295.1 Diaporthe ilicicola | reverse complement strand
ATAAAGATAATTAAATATTAAATTATATAAAGTATATTATAATATTATAAAGGAAATAGATTTTATACTTTATATATTTTAAAAGAAAAAGTTTTTAATATATTTTAATAAGCTTATAAGCTATATAGATATTATACTATACTATTAATACTATATTAATTATAAGGGAAAATATAATAGCCTATATAATATTAAAATATAAAAATATTTATTTTAAAATATTAAACCTATATTATAATTAATATATATAGCCTAATTTAAATAAACCTGATATTTATAGTTTTATTATTATTATAAAACCTAATAAAAACCGATTATTTAAAAAGAATTATCTTATTAGGATATAAAAAAAGTAATACCTTTTATATTAAAATAAATTATATATTAGGGTTTATTATAGCTACCTTATCGCTTAAATCTATAGCAGAAAGTATAAAGTAAAGTTAGGTTTAAACGGTAATATATTTTAAATTTTTCTAATAAATTTATTCTAATAATACTTTATATTTCTAATCCGCCTAAATAATAAAATTCTTTAAAAATAAAGGTATAACCCTAACTTTTAAACCAATATATAGCCTATTATTAATAAAAAAGGTAGAGATAACTATATAGATAGTTAAATAAAAATTAAAAAAGTAAATTAAAGAAAGGAATTATAAGAAATTAAATAAATAGCTAAATATAATTCTTAAAATTACTATATATATAAATATATAACTAATAAAGAAAATAAAGTATTTAGCTTATAAAATTATAATAGGTTAGCTATTATAATTAAAACCTATATTAGGTATTACTATAAATTAAATAGTAAATTATATAGCCCGAAAAGCTATTATATTTATTTAAAAAGAATTTCTAATTAAAAATTAAATATATAAGGTAATAATAAAAGGTAAGAAAAAGATAAAAAAGAAATATTATAAAATTTTAATATAAAAGGCTATAAATTAAATATTAACTATTAAATAAATATTAAAGCCCGGATAAATAGTATAGGAAAAAGTATTAACTAATTAAAACTTAAAGGTGCGAAATTATTATATAAGATAAAGGCTATAATTTAATAGCAATATATATATAAAGGCCTTTAAATTAAAATAAATTAAATTATAGAAAGTTATTATATAAATATTATACGTTATATATATAATTATAAATCTTATAATTAAGATATAAAATTAAAAAGTTTATATTAATAACCTTAAATTATATATAATATCTTTAAATTAATTTATATTAATAGAATTATTAAAGCTAAATTAGATAATAATAAATAAATAGGAGGATAAACTAATAAGGAAAATTAATAATATTATTAATTTTAAAAACCTAATTATTTAAAAGTTTTAAATAATAATTATTAAGTTAATAAAAATAATAATAGTATAATAATAAAAAGGGGAAGGTATAATAAGAAGAATTATAATATTAAGCGCATTATAACGTATTAATTTTAAAATAATTAGCTATTTATTTAAAAGTAAAAGCTTAAAGTTAAAATAAATCTTTATTAATTATAAATAAAAAGGTAATATATTATTTACCTATATTATAATATTTTTTAATAAAAATAAGGTATAATTAATTATTTTTAATTTATTTATAAAGATTAAGAATTAATTAATAAATAAGTTATATTAGATAAATATAATAATTATATTATTATCCTACTTTTAAGCCCTTAATTAATAACTTATTTAATATACCCTAATTTTATTAAAACCCTTATATACTTTTTCTTTTATTATATATAAGCCTTTTTTAATTATTATTATATTAACTAACCTTAAAGTATTATTAAAGATTTAAAACTAATAAGGTTTATATTAATTAATAATAACGGATAAGGAAAAGAATTTATTAAATATATATATAATATTATATAAATAATAAATATAGTAAGCACTTTAACTTTTAACTTAAAGCTTTCCTAATAGCTTAACCGCTATATAAAATAACTTAATCTATAACCTATATATATTATATACGTTATAGGATATAATTGCTAATATTTTTATATTAAGTAGGTATTATTAATTTTAAAATTAAAAAGGGTTAATTCTTATACCTATTTTATATGCTTATATATATATAATAAATTAAATAGTAAACCTTATATTTAATACCGATATTACTTTATTTTTTTAAGCTAATTAAATTTAAAATATATTAGTATAGATTATAAAAAACTTTAATTAAAGAGATATTAGCTTTAAAGTAATAAAAACCGATTAATTTAATATTATAGATCCGGTAGCTATATATATAATAATATACTATTAAGCGTTATTAAACCGAATAATATAATTTACTTATAATAATAATAATAAGATAGGGTATTAAAGGGGGTTATAACCCTTAAGTATAATAATAAAAAGGTTAAAGCTACTAAATATAACCCTATAGTAATTATAAGCGATTAAAAAAGGTATTTAATAGGCGGGTTTAAAATAAACCGATATAAATCTATATAAGGTATTATAATAGGCTTTAAAAATTACCCGGCAGCTACTATTTTATATTAAGCAATATATTTAATAGTTTAAAAAATACCGGAAAAAAGGCAATTTAATTAGTTAAAATATACCCTAAAATAAAGATAAAGAGATTTTAATAGTATTAATAGCTTAAGCTAACTAATAAAGTAAAACGGTAAACCTATAAACCTTAATTAAATTTAATATAAAAACCTTAAAAGGAAAAGGTTAAATAAGCATATATAAGTAATAAATACTAATAGTAAAAGGATTAACCCTTTCTTTTATAGTAACCTTAAAGAAGATATAGATAATAGTTAAATAAATAGATAAGCGGTTTAATAAATAGCTTTTATTTCCAGGATTAAATAACTTAAAAAGATAAACTATAGCCGATAGTATTTATAAGCTAGTATTAATATTATATTATTTTATATATAGTTTAAGCGATAATAACTTATAGGTAAATTTATTAAATAAGGTTATTTATACTTAATAAATCTTTATTTTAAAATAAATACCCCTTATTATTAATAATATAGTATACTTATATATTATAATGCTTTTAAATATAGTTTTTTTTTATATTTAACTTATAATTTAACTAATTTAAAGAATTATTAACTTAGTAAAGGGTAAAGGCCTAGATTTAATTAAACTAATACGGCTATACCTATTATATTTAATCTTATTTAAAATACTTATTTATATAAACCCGACTAATTAGAAATATATACTTAAAGTAGTAAAGGGATAAAATATATAATATTTTATAAATAACGGAATTATCTTATATATTAATAAGTAGGGTAATTTTATCGATAGCTAAGGAAGAATTATAATAAAGGATATATACCTTATTTTAGTTTTAAAATAATAGTTTATTATTAATTCCGGCAGAATAATCGATAATTAAAGTATATATAATAAGTATATATTAAGATCTATAAGTAAATAGTTAATATCTTAATTATTAAGATAGGATATATAAGGAATTTAAGTATTAATAAACTTAAAACTTAACTAGGAAATATAAATTACTTTTAGTAACGGCTATTTATAAATAAATAAAATTATAACCGAAGTTATAATACTTCGATTATATAGCTAACTTATTTAAAATTAAGCCTTAATAGCTTTTACTTAAATAATTAGCGTATTTATTAATATAGACGTTATAGCTAAAAATAAAGCTATTAAATATAAACTTAACCTATACCGGGATTACCGGATAAATATTATAGCAGTTTAAGTATTTATTAAGATATTAATTATAAAAATAAATTAAAGAATAGTAAATAATATTGCATAAAAGATAATGGCTACTATTATATAAATAGTAATTATAATATAATTATAATATAGTTAAATTATATTAGCTTTTATTTAAGAGAAAAAATATTGTATAATTTATCGATAAATTATTAATTTAACTATTACTAACCTAAATAAAATATATTATAAATATAATAATTAGGAATAACTTAATAAATATTTAAACCTAATTATTAAAAATAGCCTTAGCTAAATAATCGAATATATAGAAATAGTAAATATAATCTTTATAATACGCTAGTAAATTAAGGAAATAAGTGTTAAGGTTATAAATCTTTATAATCTATATAAATAAAGGGTATAAAGATATACTACTATTCGATAATTAAAGAAAATAAAGTAACTCCGAGCTATATTTAATAAATTTAAAAAATCCTAAATAGCTATAAATATAAGCCTTAAAAAGAAAAAGAATATTAATTATAAATTAAAAAAGCTAATCCTAATTAAAAAGATATAAAAAATATTAAACCCTATATCCCTAATAATAAATATATTAAATATTAAAGAGTAAAGATATAAAGTATTAGCTATAACTAATTATTAAGAGATATAGCCTGCTAATATATAAAAAGAGCTCCTAACGCTTATAACTAGTAGATATTTCGCTATATTATTATAACCTTAGTTATAATAGCTTAACCCTTTAATAATAATTACTTTTAATTAAAATATAGAAATATTAAACCTAATATCTAATTATAATAATATATATTATAACCTTTTAAACTTAACTTTACCTTTATTAATACTATAAAGTTCCCCTTCCGGAACTATTAAACGTAGGTCTATAGATTTAAATTAACACCCGAATTAAGCAGCCGCTATAAACTTAATATTTACTAAATAATACCGCCGGAAAGAAATTATTAATATAGAATTATATAGCCGGAATTACTAGCCGGCTAAACCTAATACTAGCCCTAATATATTTTAACTATACTTTATCTACTTAAAAATAAGCGTTAACCTAAACTAATTAATAATAATCCTAAGCTTACCTTTAATTATATAAAGTAAAGTAATTATATAAATATATTACTTAAGCTTAACTAATAATATTTTAAAATCTTAATAAGCTAAATAAAGATATAAACTTTACCGGTAAAAGGAAAAAGGGGTAAATCTTAAAGGATAATTATATTAATTAAAATATATAGCTAAAAGCTAGCCTTTTTAATAACTACTATAATAATCTGTAACCGGTTAATTATATAATAGTTTAATAAAATAGCCTTAAGGTTTCGGCTAAAATAAAAAAGGGTATTATATAGGATAGTTTATATATTACCTATAATAAGGGACTTCTTATCCCAAATAAGCACTTAATTCTTTTTAGAAAATATAACTATATCCGCCCCCCTCTTATTTCTCTTTCTGGAATAGGAACCCTTTATCCTGGACCATTTAGTGCCTATACTAGCTATTTATTAGCCCGCTATCGCTAGCCGCCCGCTAGCTAGCCGCCCGCTAGCCCGCTACTATTAGCCGCCCGCTAGCTATTGCTAGCTGCTAGCTAGCTGCCCTAAACTATAAATTTTATAGGGCTACCTACGGCTCCCTTTATAGAGCCACCTATAGCTAAAATTAGGGATAAGAAAAAGGTGGAAATAAAAAAGAGAAAAGAATAATTATTCTTAAAATTAAACCTATAGCCTTAAAATAAAAGAGAAAAAGTATTCCGCTATACTATATACATTACGGATAGTGCTTTTTTTTATATAGGCGGCAATTAATGTATAATAAAGTGCTTAAGGCCTTAAGCGCCGGGCTTTCCTTTACTACATTTTACTATATAGGGTACCCGCTATACTTAAAAGAAGCCCCTTTACACTTATTTTCTATAAATTTAATTTTTTTAAATCTATCCCCTTTACTCTTAAAAATATTTACTATTAAATAAAGAAGAGTTTTTATTTTTATATTCCTTAATTTTAATAAAAAGAATTCTTATTTAAGTAAAGATTTACTTATTATAAATAAACTTTATTTTTATAGCTATAAAGCTATTAAATTTATATATTTAAATACTATATTTAATAATATAATATAGTAGCTTTATTTAATTATAATTTATTTTAATTATAGCTATAAATATATTTAATAAGCGCGTGTATTAATTTAAGCTTAAGTTTTAACTATTATTTTAATTTCGGCTAAATAATTACTTTTAAATAGTTTTATAATATAGCGGAATAAGGTTATAATAGATATATATTTATAAAGTAAAGCTAAAACCTTTATAATAATAACGGCTTTTTAATATCGCTTATTTTAAATAACTTAAAGGCTTAAGCTATATAGTTATAACACTTTTATATAGTGCTTAACAGCATTAGACTAGCTTATAGCCCGTAATAGCTTTAATTTTAACGGGCTAATAGCTTATTAAAAGCATTAGCGTAAATAAGCGCGGCTTAATACTATAGCTATTAACATAGAATAATAGCTTTTAACTATAAATAAGCTTATAAAAGCAGATTAATAAGTTATTATAAGAGGTTTTATATAATAAACCTTATTATATTAATATTAAAAGATATATTATACCTTATTCTTTTTAAATATTTATTATTAGTTTAACTTTATAAAAGAATTTAAATAAATAAAATAGTTAATATATTTAAATATTTATTAATAAAGTATACTAGCCTTATTTATTTAATTTAATTATAGCTATAAATATATTTAATAAGGTTTTAAATATATATATTAATTTAAGCTTAATTATTAACTTAGTTTAAATGGGCTAAATAACTACTTTTAAATAATTTTATAAAATAAAGATATTATAAAAATAATAATAGTTAGCTATTATTAAACTTAATCGATATAGCCTTCTAGCTTAATAAATAATTTAACCGAAATATTTTCTTTAAACTAGCTTATAGTTAACACCCTTTTAGCAATAGCTTTAATAATTATTTAATTAATTAAATTATTTCTGCTTATTACTTTCTACTTTTATATATATATATATATATACCTTAAGCTTAACTAATACTAATTAGTAATTACTTAATAATCTTTAATAATAAAGTTAAAAAAGTAAACCTTAATTATTATTAATTATAAGCCGTTATTTATAAGGCTTTTAAATTATATTAATTAAGTAATAACTTTTATATTATAATTAAAGCGTTTTCCGATTTAATAGCTATAAGCCTATATTTAAAAAATATTAAGATTAATTATTAGCTACCGCTTATAACTATTATTAAGTTTTCTTATAAAGAAAACCTTTAATAAAAATATTTATAACTTTTAATATACTTTATTATATTTACCTTATTATTAATTTTATCTTAATAACCTTTTTCTTTTAATATCCCTTTTAAATAATTATTATAATTATATATTATTATCCCTTTCTTTTTTAACCTTTTTTTTAGCTTAAGCTATAAAAAAGGCGCCTTATTAAAAACTACTTTTTCTTTTAAACCTTTAGCCCCTTTTTCTTTTTCTTACCTTTATAATAAATATAAATTAAAACTTTTAAAAGCTTAAAATTAAAAAAACACCTTTATTAATAATAAAAACTATATTTTCTTTACTTTAAAATATTTAATAAGTTAACTAGAAAAGCTAATAACTTAAAACCGGTAAATTATATATAATATTTAAAATATATTTAAGATAATTTAATTAAAATTATTATTTAATTTAACTTTATAATATTAATATATTTTTAACCTTAAAACCTTTATTTATATTAAATATTTACTTAAATACCTTATTATAACCTATACTTTTTTTATATCTTATATCTTTTTTTATTATTATTATTTTTATATTTCTTCTTTCTTTTTTTTACCCTTATTAATATTATTAATATTAATATTATTATCGATAATAATAATAATAGCGGTATTATTAGAAAAGCTTTTTTTTCTTTTTTTTTCTTTTAAATAATTACCTTTTTTTAAATAACTAATAATTATTATTAATATTAATTATTAAAAAAGAAATAACTTTTTTAATTAAATTATATAGTAATATTTCTAATTATTAAAGATTATTATTTATAGATAAATAATTTATTAAGCCGGTTATAAACTATAGCAATAAATATTATAATATTTTTTAAAATAAAGAAATTTCGAAAATATCTTTTAAATCTTTTAAATCTTTTAAAAGTTTTATAGCCTTAGCTTATAATAAAGAAAATAAGGTATATTTATAAAAACTTAAGAAAACTTATTTAAAAATTAGCTATATTAGTTAAAAGGCTATAAACTTTATTCTTTTTAATATAATTATAAACTTATAAAAAAGATTATTTAAAAAGATTATTATATATTTTACTTATAAAACCGATTTATTTTAATTAAATAAAGTAATTAATAATATTATTTTTATTTATTTTAAAAAAGAATTTAATAGTTAAAATATTAATATATTTAATATTACTAATTATTAATAAATTTAAAAGTTAAAGATAATATTTATAGAAAAAAAGGAGGTTATATAGAAATTAATAATAAAAGAATTAATTAATAATTTATTAATTTACTTTCCCTTAACTAAATTTTTAAATAAAAAGAAATTAAGCTTTAAAATATAATAAGAATTAATAAAAATTTATATTTCTTTAAGTAATAATAATAAATATTACTTCTTATAAAAAACGGTTAAGCTTTATATAATTTAAAATAACTTATTATTTTTATAAAAAATTAGCTTTTATTAATATTTAGCTCTTTCTATAATATTAACTTAAAGGTATTTCTATTTTCTTAATAGCCGGGAAATAGCTTTTTATTACCTTATTAAGGGCGGTAAGAATTATATTAAAAATAATTTTATCCCTCTTTAACTATTTTTTCTTTTTTTTTAAGTTTTCTTTCTTTTCTATAAGTAAAAAAAAAAAGTATATAAAGAAGTAAGGCACTGTGGCGCATTAGTCGAGCGTTAGGGTACCCTTTTGCGCTAGCAATATAAAGGGTATAGGTTCGAATCCCGCTAATACCTCCTTTTTAACCTGCCCTCCCTCCGAAGCGCCCCTTTAGCAACGGAGGGCGAGATTATTTACCCCTAACTAATTCCCTATAATTATATACCTATTATTATTAGTTATTATATCCCTAGCTAATAAGGTTTTTTTCCCCGTACTATACCGCAGGTTTTTCCTTATTAGGCGCTTATAGGGCCTCCCGGGAGGTATCTAATAGCGCAGCAAATGCTCCTTATTATATAAAGTTACTTGCGGAAGCTTAAGTATAAAGCAAATTAAGGTTTATAGAGGAAGGGGGAGCTATAGCCTTAACTAGCTTCCTTCCCCTTACTTACTATATTCCTAGCTTTAAGAGATAAAATTTAAATAAGATAAATAGTTTATATAAAGAAGTAAATAAACTTTTATATAGCTTTATTATTATTCTTTAAAAACTTTACCTTTAAAAAGAAAATTAATTAAAAGCTTAAAAAGATTAATAATTTTAAGCAGCTAATACCCTATATTATTAATAAGAAAATTATATCTAGTATTTATAATAATAGAAATATTATATAACCTTTATTAATATCTTTTTTTTAACTTTATTTTAATAAAAGGTTTAATTTTAAAAAGATTTTAAGATTTATAAAAAGTTAAAATAAAAAATATAAATAAAATAAAGAAATATATAACCTTTTTAATAATAAGTTATAAATCTTTCTTTTTTATTATAAATATAATAAAATTAAGCCTAATTAATTTTATATAATATTATTAAAAATCTTTAAAGGCTATATAATAAATTATTTTATTTATTATATTAGCTATAATAATATCTTTAATATAATATATTATAAGCTTAAAATATATTTTAATATCGATATTAATTAATAATAATATTATAATAATTAAATATCCTTTTTAAATATAAGGTTAAAAAACCTATAATTATATATTTTTTAAACTAAATTTTATTTAACTATATTATATTTTTATAATTAAGCTTTATCTTTTTAATTTATTTAAATAAAAGGTAAACCTTTTTAAAAAAGCGTATTAGATTTATAACCTTTAATTCTTTTTTTAGCTTATTATTTATTATTACTTTATAAATAATAAATTTCTTTATTTCTTTAAAATAAACCTTATATATCTCTAAAGTAATAATAAATATATTTATTTACTTAAATAAGGAAGGTTTCTTATCTTTATACTTTTTTACCTTAATAAGAAAACTTTTTACTTAAGTAAAGATTTACTTATTATATTTAAAGTCTATTTTTATAGCTATTTATAATAAAGCTATTAAATTTATATATCTAGATAATAGAATATAGTAGCCTTATCTAGGTTTTAAGCGTATATAAGTGCTAGTTTAAGCTTAATTATTATCTCGGTTTTAATAGGCTAAATAATTACTTTTAAGTGGTTTTATAGAAAAGGTTATAGTGGTTATTTAGTTTCGCTAGATAGGTGTATATTTATAGAGCAGAGCTAAAACCTTTAAGGTAACAACGGCTTTTTAATATTACTTATTTTAAGTAACTTAAAGGCCTAAGTTATATAGCGATAGCACTTTTGTATACTAGTAGTACTTAACGGCGTCAGACTAAGTTGCTTATAGCCCGCAATAGCTTTAACCTTAACGGGCTAATAGCTTATTAAAAGTACCGGTGTAAATAGGCGCGGCTTAATGCTATAGCTATTAACGCAGAATAGCGGCTTTTAACTATAGACGGGCTTATAAAAGTAGATTAATAAGTTATTATAAAAAGTCCTATATAGCAAAACCTACTATATTAATTTAAAAGATATATTATACCTTATCCTTTTTAAATACTTATTATTATTCCAGCTTAATAGGGGAACTTAAATAAATAAAATAGTTAATAATAATTAAATATAAATAATCTTTTAAACCCTTTAAGATAATAGGAATAATATTAAAAAAAGCCTTTATAAAATTCTTTACCTTTTTCTTAAAAAGCTATAATTCTATTAATAAGTATTTAGCTTTAGCTATAAAGGTAATAAGGTTTTTTATAATTAAGTTATTTATATCTATATTAAAATAGCGGAATTTAAAGTAACTTTTTTTATATTAGTAAAACTATATAAGAAGCTATTTTAAAACTTTAAATCTTATTTTAAAACTTATTTTATTTAAAAGATTTAAAATATTTTTATTTAAGATTCGGAAAAAACTAATAATAAAATAAAAATAATATATCTTAATTATAAATATAATAAGAATTATTAAAAAGGCTTTAAAGCTTTATTTTAAAAATAATTATTTTAAAAAAGCTATTATTAATAACGCTTTAATTAATAATTATAAGCTTAAAAAAATACTTTATTTATAATAAAAAAGGCTATTAATTAATAAAATATATTTCGGAAGGAAAGTAATAATTATAAAGTTAATTTATTATATAATATTAATATTATAACTATTTTATAGTAAATTAAAATATTACTATTTATATTATAAAATATAAAAGCTATAAAATAAAGGGAATAAATATTTTTAATAGTAATAATAAAGAAATAAATATCTTTTTAATAAATAAAGCTTTTTTCTATTTAATTACCCTTAAAGAGAAAGCTATTTATAATAATAATATATTTATTAATTAATTTATAATTAAGGGATAATATTAATATTTATAATTTTAAAATATTATCCTTAATACCGAGATAGCTAAATTCTTTATAGCTAGTTATAAATAAGATTTTACCTTTTAATAAAATAATTTAATAATAATAATAAATCGTTTATAAATAAATAAAGCCTTTATTAAATTTAAAAAGGGTTTTAAATTAATATTTATTAATATTATTATAATTAAAATATTAATTAAGCTAATTATATTTTATATAATTAAGGCTTTAATATTCTTTTTTTTATATATATAAAATATAAATAAATTAAATATATTCTTTTAAAATATTATTAATAAAATAGTATAATATAATAATTATAGCTATAAAAGAATATATTCGATAGTTTATAAATAAAGTTATTTATAATTCTTTTTTTTAAAATAAAAAGCCGGCCTTTTCTTTATTAAGCTTAAGCTATATTAACTATATTATTACTTTAGCTATCTATTAATAAATTAATTAGCCTAGCTTTTATAAGATTTAAGCTATAATTCTAATATATTTATTTTAATTATAATAATTAAATTCTATTATTACTGCTAACTTTATAATTTAATATTTAAAAGGTTTAAATTTATATTAAAGGATAATTATAACTTTAATTATAAGTTAATTATTAATATAATTTATTTAAACTTAAAGCTAGTTTTATATATAATTAACTTAATAACCTTTTTTTAAGCGGCTTATTTTCTTATATTTCTTTTTATAAAAGATATATAGAAAGCCTTAAATTAAATATATATTAATATATATATTAACCTTTTAAAATAGATTTTCTATCATATAGGAATAAATTTTTAATTAATCGAATTTTATAATAAAATAAGGTTAAAAAGAATAAGCTATAAATAAATTTTTATAAAAGCTTATTAATTAATTTAAAAGGTTAAAAAATATTATAAATCTTTTTACCGGATATATAAGATTCTTTCTATTAAATTATTTAGCTATTATAGCTTTAAAATAATTTTATAAATAGTAATTAAAGCTATAAATAATATTTTAAATCCCGATAACTTTATTTCGATATTATTAATATTTAACGCTTATTTATAAATATTAATTACTTTATTATCTATATTATTTATTTAAAAATAAGTAAAAGTTATAAGAAAGATAATAAAGGCCTTTTAAAAGATTCTAATAAAATATTAAATTAATAAGATAATTTATATAAAAAATAACCTTAATATAATTAATATATTAACCCTTTTACTTTAAAATAAAATCCGAATATAATATAAAAAAGGCGGTTAATAAGGTTAAGCTAATTATTATTAATAGCTATAACCTTATTTTAAACCTTTTTAATAGCTTAAGAAAATTTAAATTAACTTATATATAGCTATATTTATATAATAAGAATATATAGCTATTATTTTTAAAATAACTAATTATTAAAGATAATAAGGCTAAAAGTAATTAAATTAATATTTATAAGGGTAATATAAATTATATAAAAGATATAATTATTATAATAATATTATATATTACTCCTTTTAATTAAAACGGCGCTAATATTATTAGCTATTAATAGCTATTATAATAATAAAGATAACTTAAGAAATAATTATAAATTTTTAAAACTATATTAATTTAAAAGGAAAAGAATTATTATATATTATTATTTAAGCTATATTATAAAAGTATAATTATAGCTAATAATAATTTATTAAAAAAAATTAAATAGGTAAGAAATTATTTATTTAATTATTTATAGCGTTTTTAATCTTAAACACTTTAGCTATAACCTTTATATAATAATTAAATTATTTAAACCTTAAATAATTTATAAAATTAAACATAAAATTAAATAATTATATAAAAAGTTAAAACTTATAATTTAAAGCTATAATAATAATAAAAAGAAGTTTATTTTAACTTAATTACTAATAATTTAATTAATTAGCTAATAATTAGTTATTATAATTATTATCTTTCTTTTTATAAAAAGAAAAGCTTTTAAGCTATATAATATAACTTAAGCTTATTTATAATTAAAAAGTAAGCTATTATAAATAATTTTAATATAATTATTATAAGAATTAAAAGCGAAATATTTAAAGGAAATAATTATTAAATATTTTATTTATTTTAATTCCTTTATTAAGTTAAAAGAATAATAAATATTTAAAAAGGATAAAGTATAATATATCTTTTAAGATTAATATAATAAGTTTTACTATCGATTATTTTATTTATTTAAGTTTCTTTATTAAGCTAAAATAATAATAAATATCCGAGAAAAATAAGGTATAATATATCTTTTAAATTAATATAGTAGGTTTTACTATATAAAACTTTTTATAATAACTTATTAATCTGCTTTTATAAGCCTATCTATAGTTAAAAAAAGCTATTTTATATTAATAGTTATAGTATTAGGCCGCGCCTAGTCTATTTACGCTAATGCTTTTAATAAGCTATTAGCCCGTTAAGGTTAAAGCTATTATAGGCCGCGAGTAACTTAATTTAACGCTATTAAGCATTATTAATATATAAAAGTATTATCGCTATATAATTTAAGTAAATATAAGTTGCTTAAAATGGGCGATATTAAAAAGCCGCTATTGCTTTAATTTTATAAGATATATATAGGTTTTAGCTTTACTTAAACATATATCTATTATAACCTTATTTTGTAAGACCACTCGAAAGCAATTATTTAACCTACCGAAACCGAGATAACTACTAGTTAAGCTTAAACCACTACTTATATACACTTAAAACCTTTAAATTAAGTAAGGCCACTATATTTCATTATCTAAATATATAGATCTAATAGCTTTACTATAAATAGCTATAAAAATAAACTTTAAATATAATAAGTAAATCTTTACTTAAATAAAAAGTTTTTTTATTAAAGTAAAGAAACCTAAAAATAAGTAACCTTTCCTATTTAAATAAATAAATATATTTATTATTACTTTAAAGATATATAACTTAAAGATTTATTTTAAAGAAATAAAAAAGTTTATTATCTATAAGTTAAGAATTAATAATAAGCCGAGAAAAGAATAAAAGGTTATAAGTTTAATATATTTCTTTAAAAAGATTTACCTTTTATTTAAATAAATAAAGCTTAATTATAGAAATATAATATAATTAAATAAAATTTAATTTAAAAAATATATAATTATAAGTTTTTTAACTTTATACTTAAAAGGGATAAGTTTTACTATATAAAACTTTTTATAATAACTTATTAATCTACTTTTATAAGCCTATCTATAGTTAAAAGCCGCTATTTTATATTAATAGCTATAGCGTTAAGCTATACTTATTTATACCGGTACTTTTAATAAGCTATTAGCTTTAATATAAACCGGTCTATTAAGGTTAAAGCTATTATAAGCTATAAGTAACTTAATTTAATATTATTAAGCACTATTAATATTAATATATAAAAGTGCTATTATTATATAACTTAAGCTTTTAAATTATTTAAAATAGATAATATTAAAAAGCCGCTATTACTTTAACTATTTTATAGGATATATATAAGTTTTAGCTCTATTTAAATATATACCTATTATAACCTTATTTTATAAAACTATTTAAAAGTAATTATTTAGCCGAAACCGAGATAACTATTAATTAAGCTTAAACTAATATTTATATATATTTAAAATTAAGGTAAAGCTACTATATTTTATTATTAAATATAATATTTAAATATATAAATTTAATAGCTTTATAGCTATAAAAATAAACTTTATTTATAATAAATAAATTTTTACTTAAGTAAAAGGTTTTCTTATTAAAATAAAAAAGTATAAAGATAAAAACCTTTCTTTATTTAAATAAATCGATATATTTATTATTACCTTAAAGATATATAAAGTTTATTTTAAAGAAATAAAGAAGTTTATCGCTTATAAAGTAAGGATAAATAATAAGTTAAATAAAGAAAAGAAGGTTAATTATTTATTACGCTTTTTTAAAAAGGTTTACCTTTTATTTAAATAAATAAAGCTTAATTATAAAAACGCAATATAATTAAATAAAATTTAGTTTAAAAAATATAATTATAGGTCTTTTAACTTTATATTTAAAAGGGAAGGGAATAATTATATAATTAATTAAACCGCTTTATAATATTATTAAAGCCGGTATATATTAATAGGCTATATATTATAAGCATTATTATAAAAAGCTAGAAATAAAGTTTTTTGGCTATAACTTATATTTTTTAATTATAAATAATGGAAAAAAGATATTTAAGCTAATTAAAATATAAATTAATAATATCTTTATTATTATAAGCCTAATATTTTTAGTTATTAAGGAAAAAATATTTAAAAGGCGAAAATTAAATATAAACCGAAAATTATATAATTTCTTATATAATTACTTAACTTTAATAGCTATAAGTTAATAATAGCCTTTAATAGCGCTATTAAAATAAAATAAAAGAAATAAAGTATTAAACTTAAATTAATTAATATAAATACCGATAATTACCTTTAATAATACCTTTATTAATAAGCTTATAGGGCTTATATTACTTTAATTTATTAGTTAAAAGCTATATTTAACCTTTTTATTACTATATAAGCTTAAAAACTAAATTATAATAATTATAATAAATTTAATAAATAGCTAGAATAGTAAAGAGCTAATTTTAATTAAGGGCTATAATATATATTAATTAATTTAATAATAGCGATTTTAATAATTTTTATAAATAGGTTTTTTATTAATAATCCAAACTTAAGCTTATAAATCGGTTATATAATAGCCTTTATTAATAAAAAAAGAAATGTTAACCTTTTATAATATAAAATATATAGTAATATACTTTATTAATTCCTTATAAAATATAAATAAGTTATTAAAAGTATGCTAGCTTTTAAGATTTATAAAATAACCGGCGGTTTTAATATTAATATAATATTTTTATTAACGATATAGCTAATTACTAATTAACTTAACTTTTTTATAATTTCTTTAGTAATTTATATTAATTTTTACTTATTATATAAGTATCTTATTAAGCTAAATATAATAAAAGAAAAGCGGCTAATAATTAATATTATAACTTTATATTAGATATATAAGTAATAAAAGATTTATAAGGTTAAATAAATTAATAGAAATAATAATCTTATTAATATTATAATAAAGGTATTGTTAAATAAGATATTAAAACGTTTAATTAATATTAATAAGTTAATAATTTAAATAAAGAGCTATATTAATTATAATAATTTAAGTAAATAACTAATTACTATAGATATATAATTTATTTTATTAATTTAAAAAAAAGACGTTTTTAAGACATTTAGTAATAATATAATAACAGCTAAATTAAAAGATTACTAATATAGAAATAGCAATAGTTAGCTGCTATTAAGCCTTATCGATATAGCCTTCCGGCCTAATAAATAATCTAGCCGAAACGCTTCCCTTAAATTAGCTTATAGCTAACGCTCTTTTAGCAATAGCTTTAATAATTATTTAATTAATCGAATTATTTTTGCCTATTACTTTCTACTTTTATATATATATACCTTTAGGCCTTAAGCTTAACTAATAGTTATAATAAATAGATATATATTTAAATAAAGCTTAAACCTATAACTATATATCTTATAAAATAATTAAAATAATAATAAATCTTTAATATTAATTATTTTAAGTAACTTAAAAGCTTAAGTTATATAATAATAATATTTTTATATAGTGTTTAACGGCGTTAAACTAAGTTATTTATAACTTATAATAGCTTTAACTTTAATAACTTAATAACTTATTAATAGCACCGTTATAAATAAATTAGGTGCGGCTTAATATTATAGTTATTAATGTAAAATAACGACTTTTAATTATAAATAAACTTATAAATATAAATATATTATTATAAAAAGTTTTATATAATAAAACCTATTATATTAATCTTAATAGATATATTATACCTAAGTATTTCTTATATATTTATTATTATTTTTAGTTATTAAAAAAATTAAAAAATAATAATTAATAAAATATTTAATTAATATATATTTATATTTATTTCTTTAATTATTTTTTTAATATAATAATATTCTTCACCCTTATATAAATAATATTGCTTAAAAATAAAAATAATTATCAATATATTTATAGGGAATAAAAATAAGGTGTTCTTGGTATGGTGCGGGGAAATTAGCTGTGCGGGATTATAGGGTGTGCGAGATTATGGTCCCGCATGGTACCTTGTTGCTTGTAGGTCATCTAATATTATAATCATGTGTGTCATTTTGATATTTAGTATCTCATGTAAGTACCATTGGTTGCGGTAACGATCTCGCCTCTGCGAGAGCTATCCCTCTAATTGCCGTGCGGAGTTGCACTGTCCGGATGAAATCCAGGACAACCTCAATTAATCGAGCCACCAACTGCGGCTTACACCGGACACACATCTAGTATAGAGGAGCTTAGCCGGTTCTTAATCCCTTTCTCTGCAGATCATGCTGTTTGGCAGCCCTTCAGAGCATATTAGCAAAACCGTTCCAAACACAGTTCTTTTCAGCCACGTAGACCAGACGTTGTGACAGCTATATATCCGCAGACCAGGAGCAGATTTTTTTTTTTTTTTTTTTGACGTCCTCGGCTCAACTCCAGTTCACCTGAAACAGGTGATTGCATTAAGATGCGGTCAACCTTGAGCCCTCTCTTTTTCGCTACGCTCCTCAGTGGAGCTCATGCAGCAGCAAATTCGCCCTCTTCTGGATATTCATCAGCGATTCACGAGTACGTTCTTGTCTTTAGTCGCCCTCCATCTGCTGCACATTTGCTTACCGGGACGGGTTATACAGGGATCGCAATCCGAATTATCCACCGGATGTTGTCGACAAGCTAGAACAGGCCACGATGCCAAATGTCGAGAATTGGCTGGATAAAAAGATTGCTGCGGGTAAAAACAACGAGTGTACCCTGGAAAATGCATCAGTGCGGCGCGAGTGGTCCGTCTCACAGCTCCGTAGTGCTTCCCAAAGCGTCCTATCCCACTGACGTATCTGACAGGAGTGATCTTCCTGAGGAACAGAGACAGGAGTATACTGCTGCGGTCAAGTGTTTGATGGACATGCCGCCCACGGTCAATACAACCAGGTTTCCCGGAGCCTTGAGTCGGTATGATGACTTCGTGGCATACCACATGACACACGCCATGGAGCTTCACACCAACTTCAACCTCTTTGGCGCTCACAAGTACTATGTCTATCTTTACGAGAAAGCTCTCCGTGAAGAGTGTGGGTACACCGGCTACCAGCCTGTACGATGATTCCACCTCCACTGAAGTCTTCCAAGTTGTCCATCTTACTGACCGTAATACAGTACATGAACTACGACCGCTACGCACACGACCCGGTCAACTCCCCGTTGCTCAACGGAAATTCGTCTAGCATGGGGGGTAACGGCGAACCAGATCCAGCGTATAAGGGTATTAATCAACCGGGACGGACACCTAACATTATCAAGTCTGGCGGCGGCGGCGGCTGCGTCACCGAAGGACCGTTCTCAGAGTCTGTCACACCCTTTGTGGCCACCACGCTTTCTCCTGAACGATGAAGACATGACTGACGCCTCAGTAGCATGGTCGTAAGCCTCGGACCCACGTCGATGTCAACGGCCCTCGACCTGGTCCCCGCGAACCCCAGAGCGGATGGTACAGCTTCTAACCCGCGCTGTTTGCGGCGCGACGTGAATCGCAATGCGATTATGGGGGCGACGGCTGATCGCGCCTACAGTCTAATCCATGGCAACAAGGACATTGATGGCTTCTATAACCAGCTGCTGGGGATGCCGCCGCCCAAGAACGACTCTTACCCCTGGGGAGTAAGCCTTCCACACCTGCACCACTCATCGAGCACCAATAAGGCTAACACTGACCCTTATCTGGAACAGATCCACACGTCAGGCCATTACGTCGCTGCCGTCGACCCGGGCGGTGATGCCATGACATCGCCAGGCGATCCCCTCTTCTACTTCCACCACGCCGCCCTCGACCGTCTGTGGTGGATCTGGCAGATGCAGGACCCCGACGCGCGTCTCAACGTCATCCCCAACGGCACGATGCCGCCGATGCGTATGAAACGGCAGGCGGACCCCATGAATATGACAGTCGATATGCAATGGCTTGGGCCGGCGATTCCGCTTCTCGAGACTCACGACCAGCTCGGCGGAAATGGTGGGGCGTTCTGCTACGTTTATGTTTAGTCCTAGGAGTTACGTATATGAAAGAGCTGCCGGCTTACGTTCAGCGACTTGATAAGTACGAAAGGATAATAAGTAAAACAGGTTTCTTTGAATGTCCATTGAGCTCAGAGACAGGTCGCCAAGTGATTATTTTAAGTTGATGATCTGCTTCGTATTTACTGTTAGGTGTTGAGACTCCTGTAAGTCTGCGGCGTAACCCTGTCTGTCACGGTAAGCCATGTTGAAGCTGTGCTAGGAGCCTTGGGAGGCAGGACTTATCCTTCCTTCGCTTGAAAGAGAGCAACATCAAAACTGGGTCAACCAGGGTGTATTTGCCCACCTCCTTTGAATCCAAGCCATCAAAGGAGCATTTTATGAACTCGCTCGAACTAGTGCTTCCTACACTAGTGACCAACAAGCACACCCGCATTTTGGTCTCCACTGCACACGGAATCAGCCAACAAGCTCGAAACCTCCCTTCAATGTTCAGCCATCAGGACTTCGACCGAGAGCCTCCAGTGGGTGGTTAATCGCACGGCGAAGAGGACCGCCAGGCCGCCCTTGAGATCCTCCAATCTTAGTGGACGTAGGCACGAATGTGCTTCTGATTGCCTGGGCACTCTTCTGGCGGCTGGGTTGCCACCGAGGTCGCCCGGCCCAAGCTGCAGGCCAAGTCCAGAGCAGCAAAGGGACAGTCTGGCGGTATCATCGGCATCCTATACTTGGGTGCCTTTGTGATCCTGGTTGGCGAGTCGATCACCAGCTTCTTTCAGCCAAAGGATGGAAACTTTGTTACGCCAGCTTTTATGACTTTCCACGTGGGTTGCTGCCTCTCTAACATAATCAACATTGAATTCTGTCATCCCGGCACTCTTGAACTGACCCTTTGATAGAAACACGGTGCTGCAGGTCTCGGCACAATCGTGCAGGCCGAGAAGTTGCTCTTCAATGATGTGGACCCCGCTGTCGCACAGAAGTACGCAGCGAGCTTGACCGCGTCTCACATATTGGCCACAAAGCTGACCAATGACGCCTACTCGGCACTGCCATGCGCCTATCTGATCCTTGAGGGTGACCTGATGCTGCCTAAGGAGCACCAGGAGGGAATGGCTGCCCTGCAGGGTCAGAAGACCGGGGAGTTCACCATCTATTGATTCCTGGCTTGGCCCCAACGGCTCCGCTCTTCGACCATCAAGCTGATGAGATGCATGCTGCGATGCTGGCCAATTCTAGGTCGGTTCGTTCAGTCGAGACTTTGCCGGCCAGATCGGCTTGTCACTATTGCGTGCTTTGCTCTCCGGGCCATTGGGGTTGGTGACCACGTCCGGGAAGACGCTGCATGGCCCATCGATCACCGATGAACTGCCGCAGCAACTCTGCACTGATATGCCCTCTAGAGACGTTGCCCAAAAACTGACGGAAGCTTACCTCGAGCGCTCGGACTTCTTTTTCCCCATAATTCTGTCTGAAAGCGACTTCCTCAATAGCACAAAATCCCTATACGAAGACATGTCAGCGGCGGACCGGCACCGTGCTAAGGCCAATTTCCAAGCTATGATTGTATTTGGGATAGCAGTCTTGCTTCTCAACAGGACAGATCCATCTGTGCCAATGGCACGATCCGAGGCTTATTTCAAAGCTGCGGTGGAGCTTCTCTCCGTGAGTCCGAGCCTCACCTGAACCGGCGACCTGGACCATCTTACCAATCTCCTACTGGTGGTTATTTCCTCCAACCTCACCGGGGCGTGGCACTTTCTAGGCTTGGCCACGAGGCTTGCTGTTGAGTTAGGCCTCCACCATCGAGCCACTTCTTCGGCCGAAACTAGCTGCGCAACAAATCAGCCAAAGGAGGTGGCTCTTCTGGCCGACCCACATACTGGAAAGCAATTTAAATGTAATTACGGGTTGTCTATTCTCATTTCCCGATGAGTCAATTGGTGTATCGCTACCGACTGTGCTGGATGGCGACCAGCGCCGAGCTCTCGCACTACACATGCTCAAATGCCGCCAGCTGAAATATGAAATATACACGACGCTGTATTCCCACTCTTTAATCAATGGCGGCATTCAGGATTGAACCGCTTGGAGAGATGATATGCGGCGGCGGCTGTCAGCATGGCACGACTCTGTCCCCTCTCTGGAGAGCACCAGCCAGCTCGCACCGGCCGGCACTTTTCGCGGCTTGTTCTACATCAACTTGGTCCAGCTTTGTTACCCATTCCGTCATCTTCCAAATCAATCGGCAGAAGATCTTGCTGTTTTCAGTCGGAGTGCCATCGAGAGTATCAACTGCTACAAGCGCTCCTTTTACGCAGGAGAGTTGCGTTCAAATTGTTTCTACTGCCGTACTGTATACAACCTCTTCCGGAGCGGAATGACTGCGGTATATTGCAGGCGAGCTTCGACCATTCAGTCAGAGGCGCAGGTGGATGTGAATGAATTGGCTGCCTCCATTCAATCTTGCTGTTCCCTCCTGTGGGGCATGGTGGAGAGATACCCGGCCGCGATTGCCTACCGAGACATACTCGAGAATGTCGTCGATTCTCTCAATAATCGGACTAATGATCAGACGCCTACGAACCAGCTTTCCCAGCATCCGACCTTCGCTGGGATGCTGGCACATCTGACCGACATGCTTTCGTGGGACTTCATGGCAGCGTCATCAGCCAACCGGTACGAGACAAGTCATGGCTCATAACAAGGCATTTTATTTGCTTTCTACAACTCTTTCAGCGGGTCTGGGGGCGCCGGGTCGCTCTTGAGACTCTTCTGGAATTCGTTCCTCAGCTTCATCACAGGCTGCATAACCCACGTATTGTAGGCCAGGATGTCCGTCTCCTCCTTTGGATCTCTGACCATATTGAAGAGATAAGGCGATTCCAACTTCCCGGACGACTCGTTGACCTTGGGCTCCCACACCAGATGAAGCTTCCAGTCTTTCCACTTGATTGCGCGCAACTCATCCTTGATGTAGAATAGGAAGCCGGTTCGCTCCGACTTCCTGGTGGAAGGGCTTTTCAGAAATTCGGTCTGATCTACCCCGTCGATCGGACGATCTGCTGGCGTATTCGATCCCGTCATCGCCAGTATCGTGGAGAAAATGTCGGTCACATGCACAATCTCGTTAGAAGTTGCGCCCTCTGGCACTAGCCCCGGCCATCGGATAATGAAGGGGACGCGGAGACTGCCCTCCATGGCTGTGTGATAGGTTCCTGACCAAGGACCAGCTGTGCCTCGGTATGGGGGTCTGAACTCGGGCCCGTTGTCTGACGCAAATATGAAGACGGTGTTTTCTCGGATGCCCAAGGCATCGATGTGGTCGAGCAACTGCCCTACACGATAATCCATCTCAGCCATGGAGTCGGCAAAGTCTCCCTGCTGGGTCTTGCCCGCAAAGTCTTTGTGCGGCAGCGTTGGGAAGTGAAGGTGGACCAGCGGATGGTAGAGGAAGAAGGGCTTCTCTTGGTCGACCTGCCGTGAAAGCCAATCCTTGGACTTGTGGACCAGCATCTCATCAATCAGCCTCCTCTGTTCCAGGTCGTATAAACAGACGTTCTCGGAACGCTGGCCCGCAACACCCTTCATAATATACGGGAGCTCGGCCACCTCGGGGGTGTAGCCTATTGAGGAGGTGAACTGCGTCTCGTCCGTCGTCCTCGGGATGCCGAACCATTCGTCGAATCCTCGATCCGAAGGGTACCGGCCCTCGATGTCACCCAGGTGCCACTTTCCGTGGTGCGCCGTGGCATAGTTGTTCTCCTTCAAGCACTCTGCCAGCGTCTTCTCCCACGGGGTCAGCCCCTGGGGGAACCCCGCCGGCACGGACTGTCGACAGCCTGTGCGGATCGGGTGCCGGCCCGTCATCAGCGCCGAGCGTGTCGGGACGCAGTCGCTCTCGACGTTGAAGTTGTGCAACAGTAGCCCCTCGGTGGCGAGCTTGTCAATCCTGGGCGTGGCTGCTCCCCGCAGGATGCCTCCGCCGTAGCAGCCCAGCTCGCCCCAGCCGAGATTGTCGGCGAGGGCGAGTACGATGTTTGGTCTGTTTAGATCGCGTGACATGGTGATTTTTCGCAGTGGTATAACGCAAAATAACGATTTAGGGAAGGAAATATCTAGGAAGATATTAAAGGCTATAATAGATAACGCTTAAGGCTATTATCTCCTTTTATATATATAAGTATAGGTATACCCCGGAAAACCGTTCTACGGCTCTTATCTCTCTTTAACTAATATATATATTATATATACTCTCTTTAGTATTACCGCTTAATAGGTTATAAGCCCGGAATTACTTAATATAGCTTAATAGCGCTAAAAGCGGTAAGCAAAATTTACTTAAAAAAACTGCTTAACCTCTTAAAAATACCTAAATCCCCTATACCTACTCTCCTTCTCTCTTTAACCTCTCTTTTATATACTAATTACCCTTTTTAAATTAATAAAATATATTACTATAACCTTTAACCTTACCCTTTTATTAAACCGATATTCTTTTATTTATTAAACGTTAAGCGTTTTCTATAACTAGCTACCTAACTAATAATAATTAATTATTAAAACCGTTAAGCAGCTAAACTACTTACCGCCTTAAGTAATAAGGTACTTTTTATTTCCTTAAGCCGGAATTTAAATTATTAACTAAGTAAGCTTAGCTTTAAGGCTTCCGATAATAAGTTATATAATATCTTAAATATACTATTAATTGCTAATAGTATTAATCTTTTCGGCTTAAAAGTAATACCGATAAAGGCTTAATAATTACTTTAATAAAAGATACCCCTTTTATATATAAAACTGCTAAGCTACCTAATTACTATACCTTAATATAAGAAAAAATAATAAATTAAATAAAGAAGGAATCGTTATATAGCTATTATAAAATTATAGAAATATATTATTAGCCGGTAAGATTATTTATCTTTAATAGCCTTCTTTATAATATTTTTCTTAAGTTTCTTATTTATATTATAAAATACTTTATTAGGTATATTATTATTAAAACCTTATTATAGCCGAAATTTAAATTAAAAGATATAAATAAGCCGAATATAATATTATTTATTAGGAATATCTTTTACTTTTAATAAACTTAGTATAAGGGCTAATATAATTTTTAATATATAAAGAATTAATCTTAATTAATAGCTTTAAAAGGCTTTTTAAATAAGATAAAGATATTTATATTAAATATAACCTTAAGTTAAATACTTTCTTTATTTAGTATAAATATAAATAGAAGCTTAATTAAAATAAGTTATCTGCTTTAATCTAAAGTTATTTTAGAAAAAATATTAAATAATATTTCGAAAAAAAACTTTTAATAACTAAAACTTTTAATATATACGCTATAATTATCGCCTTTAAAGCCTATTACTTACCTAAGAGGTTTATATACTTTTAGACCCTTTTTAATACCTATAATATACTAAATCTTTTAAATTATAGGGAAAATATATCTGCTTATATTAAAAAGTTATAAAAGGTAAGAATAGAAATTAAAAAGGTTTATAATACCTATAAAATTAGTAATCCCCTATTTCTTATAAAGTTTCTTAGCGGGCTAGGATTAAGCTTTAATACCTTTCTTATCTTATTTTATAATAATAATACCTTAATCCCTAAAAAAACCGCTATAAAGAAAAAGGTTTTAATAATTAGCTTTATTATTATCCTTTAGGTAGTAAAGATAAAGAAATAATGCTAAAAGGAGGCTTAAATAAAGATTATAATAATAGCTACTATACTATCTAATATATAAAATATTAGCCCCCTTAACTATAGCTATTATTAAAATATACTTTATATTAAAAACCTAAAAATATAAATTTATAGGGAAATTAACTATTAAAAAAAATATCTATTAAAAGCTATTAAGGCTATAATCTATAAAGTAAACTATAATCGGTAAAAGGCTAACCTTAATAATAAAACTTAATTAAAAAATATATTAAATATTAAATATTAATTAGCTTTAGCCTATATACTAATATCCGGCTAAAGCTTAATAGCTATACCTAGCTATTTTATCCTTAATTTATTTATATTAACCGCCGGAATATATTTTATTAAGGTAATTGCCTAAGTATTATTAATACCTTAATCCGCTTAAAGCTATCTATTAAAGCTTTTAAAAACTAATTAAATCCTCAACTCCGGTTATATAAACTATATAACTATATTTAAAAAATACTTTATTAAACCGATTAAGCTATATATAAAAGAGGTAATTAATAAAATTAGCGGATTCTAGGTATACCTATAGGGCGTTAATATAATAAAGATTTTATTATTAAATAGATATTTATTTACCTTTTTTAACTACTTTTATAGCTTAAAGGCCGGCGTTAACCTTATTTTAACTATAATACTATAGATATATAAAATTATACTACTATTAAATCGCTTAAGCTGCGTTATAAGCTAATAAGAAATAATAATCTTTACCGTATTACTTTATTATAGCTTATTATAGGTTTAATATAAAAGCTTTTATTTTAATTACCTTTATTATTTACTTTATAAGCCTATAATATAATATATAATATAAGCAATTAGTATATATAATAAAAGCTAACCTTATTAAGCTAAAAATAATATTTACCGGAATTATACTTATTTTAATAATTAAATACTTTTATAAGATTTATATAGCAATAAAGTTTAAAGAAAAGCTATATAAAGAAATGCTATTTAAGGGCGAAAAGCGCTTAAAGGTACTATATATCGATATTATTAAACTTATTTATAATATTAGAATTTAAGGTAAAAGGTATTAAATAATAATTATTAATAATATATTTAGGTTTTATTAAATAATTTTAATTAAGAAAAAAAGTAACCTATTTAAAGTATTTTAAGATTTTCTTACCTTATATAAACGTTTAAAAATATATTATAAATATATTTACTTAAATTAAAGGGGTAAAAATAGCTTTATAATCTTTAAGCTCTTTTATATTAAGTAAAGAATTATACTCTATTATATAGATATAAAGCAATACTAATTAAATAGCCTAATTAAATATTATAATAAGCTGCTAATAAAATAGCTTTATATAATCTTATAAGCTAATAATATTAGGCTTAAATATTAGCTAATAGTTTTTATAACCGGGATTTATATATTAATAAATTACCGCCTATTTATATAAATTAGAAAGATATTATATAAAGCTTAATATCTTAAAAAGCCTAATTTAAATTATTTATAAATTTTTAGCTTATAAGAATACTATAAGTTTTTAAATGCTTAATAATTAAGTAAGCTTAAACCCTTAATAGAATATTATTAACTTTTTAGCTATAAGGGATATAATAGCTATATAATCCTTATAGCTAAAGGCTAGGTTATAATAATATTAAATATTATCTTTAATAAATATAGCTAAGCTTTTTTTTTAAAGTAAAAACTTAAAGCCTTATTTAAAGGCAGCTTTAAATATAGGGGAGATAAGTAAATAAAAAATATTTAAACTACTTAATCTATAATATAAACCTAAAAATATTCTATCTTAATACTAATAACTTTAACTTTAATATTAAATAAAAACCCTTTAAAAGCTTTAAACTTAGCCTTTATTATTAAAGCCTTAAAAGCCCTAATAATATTATTACCGCTTTATAAATATATTATAGTTAAAACTTTTAATAAGCTATTTAAAATTATAATTAATATATATAAAGTTAACTTAATAGTATTTAAATAGCTTAAGTTTTAACTTTAATAATTAGCTAAGATAATAGATAAGGATATCCCTTTTAACTATATCTTAATAGCTATTAATAAAATATAGCATTTAATATTTTACCTTATAATCGTTTTTATTAGCGCTATAATATATATATCTTAATAATTAATTAAGCTTTATACCTTAATAGACGCTTAAAAGAACCTATATTAATACTAATAAAAAAAAGTAATAGGAAAAAAGAAATATTTATTTATTTAAAATAATATTTAAATATTTATACCCTTATTACTTAAAAGAAAAGTCCTTTAAGGAAAATAGATTTATAAGCTAAAAAGGGGGCTAAATAGTAAAATACTTTAGTATAAGGCTAAATAGATAATTAAAGGCTTTTTATAAAAAAAGGGTATCAATTTTATAAATATATTTACCTCGGTAGTAAAGCTAATAAGCTATAAGGCCCTTTTCGCTTTAGCTGCTATTTTAAACCTAGAAATCTATTAAATAAATATAAAAACTACTTTTTTTTATAAAAAGGTTACCGAAGAAATCTATATAAAATAACCCCTAAGCTTAAATAATATTAAACCTAACCTTATTTATAAGCTTAATAAGGTATTTTATAGTTTAAGATAATCCCTATAAATATAGTATTAAATATTAAGCCTTTTCTTTAAAAAGCTTAAATAAAAGCCGCTATTTATTAATTTAAATATATTTATAAAAAATAAAACCTATATTATAATCTATATTAATAACCTTTTTATTATTAAATCTTTACTAAATAAGATTAATAAAATTAAATATAAGCTAGCTATATAATTTAAGATAACCGATTTAGAAAAGTGCTAATATTACTTTAATATAACTATTAAATAAAATAAATTAGGTTAAATTATAAGGCTAGGCTAGAAAGCTTATATTAAAAAGATTTTTTAAAAATTTAAGTTTTAGGATAAGCTACCTATTAGCACTTTAATAAATACTAGCTTATCTAAACTAACGCCCGATAATTATTCCCCTAACCTAATAATAATTAAATACTATACTAAAGCAATTAGGTTACTTATATACGCAATATTAAGTATATAGCTAAATATAGCCTTTACTATATTATATTTAAATAGATATTTAGCTAAGCTAATAAAATATTACCTTTAAGCTATAAAATAAGTTTTTAAATACCTTTAAAAAACTATTAACCTAAAATTAATCTATTAGGGTAACTTATAACTATTAATAAAATAATATAATATAAATTATAAAGAAGATATTACTACTTAAAGGTTAACTATTAATTATATATTTTATATAGAAAGCGCTTTAATTAGCTAATTATTTAAATAATAAATAATTATTATACTATTTATCTATAAGGCTAAACTTATAGCCTAGATATAAGCTATAAAGAAAGCTATTTAGCTTTAAATACTTTTAGAAAAGCTTAGGATAAATAATCTAGCTATAATAATTATCTAAAGTAATAATTAAAAAGCTATTACTATATTTAAAAACCCTTAAAGTTATATTCGAATAAAATATATCGATATATAAAATATATAGGTTAGAAAAGTATAAAAAGAGATAAAAGTAGATATCCGGTATACGCTTATAAGGATATAAGTAGCTAATAGGCTTATAAAGCCCCTTTTAAAGCTATTATTTATTAAGTTTAGGAAAAAGCTAGATTTTAAGGCTAGGTAATAAAAGGATAAAATAGCGCTTAAATTATAAGGGAGTATTAAAGGCTATAATAGATAACGCTTAAGGCTATTATCTCCTTTTATATATATAAGTATAGGTATACCCCGGAGAACTGTTTTACGGCTCTTATCTCTCTTTAACCAATATACACGTTATACACACTCTCTTCGGTGTTACCGCTTAATAGAAGACCCTTCGGAATTGGAGACCAAACTTTCAAAGGTGATTGGTATAAAATCGAGGCCGAAGACCGGCGCTTATGCTTGTCCCGACTGCATCGCTCACCTCCGTCGCTGACCTCCGACTGCTCGGGGCTTGGCACCGCAGTGGGGCCGACCACATGCTTGTCATCATTGGAGTGTACTGGCGAGAGAGCAGGAAGGACACGGTGGACGAAAGTGCGATTCAGGACGGTGCTGCTGCTGCTGCTGCTGCCGAGGAGAGGAGGAGTGGGGTCAGGAGATTGCTCACGCGGGAGAAGAAGTTTCATATTTGAGTTCCGGTGCGTTTTGAAGTTACCCAAGCACACCAGCCCTTGCTGGGTCAGACCTGTCGACAAGATCATATCCGGGCGGCGTGCGAGGAATCTGAGGGTAACAGCTGGACTCGCCAAAGGCATCTGAAAAACTAATTGCTTGTAGCAATCTGCCAGTCATCTCGAAAGCTGTGTCACTCAACACCACTTGCCTGCATTGATCTGCATATTGGACTCCTATGGCATAACTCTCGTCTTGTTCGAGCTCCCTTATATGTCCATGTGTGAGGGTTGATTTTCCATGTTCTACAGTCTCCTCTTCTCCAAGCGCAGATACAGCGGACCAGGCTGAAGAGTGAAGCAGTCCTTCATGTTATCTTTGAACTCGGCCCTAGCATTGATACGATCAGGATCGAAACTAAAGTCGTAGCGCACGACGATCCGTGCCAGTGTAACTCGGATGTTCATCATCGCGAGCGGTTTCCCAATGCAATTATACGGCCCAATTGAAAAGGGGGCGGTTGCCTTCTTATCCTTGATCAGGTCTGGAAGGCTGTACCAACGCTCAGGGATGAACTCGCTCGCTCGGGGATAGATGGTTTCGTCTGTGATGAAGCATCAGCAAGTCCTGTATGATAGCGACCAGATCAGTGAACTACTTACCTCGCCCGATCACGTACTGCGGCGCTATTACCTGGGTTCCGCCTGCGACAAATCTACCGGCTATCATAACACCTTCAGGGGGGGTCACTCGACTTGGATGGCTGGGATTTGGTGGAAACAGGCGAAGTGTTTCCCAAATGATACCGTCCAGAAGGTCTATGGATGAGACTTGTTCGTGCAATATTTCATCATCTGATGATGGAGAAACATGGGGATCCAATGCCTCACGCAGCCTTTTCGCGTAAACTGGTTGTTTGGCAAGTTCAAACAGAGCACAGGCGAGCGTGGTCCTTGTCGTATCGCTGGAGAGTGTTCAGTGAGACAATTATCACCGCGTGCAGAATTCCAATAATTGAAGGATGCCTTACCTTCCGGCATTGATAAGGAGGTGCGACTCTCCGGCCAAGAGATTTATCGCGGTGTCATCCCAAGCCTTCTTGTTGTTCTTGTAAGGCGCAAAAAGGTGGCTCATGACATCCGGCAGCTTAGGCTCAGTCTGTTTGGTGCTTTTTAGGCATGAAATCATTGATCGATAATATTGAAAATTCGAATGAGTACATACCTTCCATCTTGAGAGCATTTCGTCTTGGGTATACTTCAGCATGACCTTGAAGTCCTTCTGACCCCCAGGAATGGCGACCATGATACGGAATAGCACATTGGCAAATGAAGACCGATAACACCCATACCCTGGTTGAGAATTTTGATTGCCCAGTGTTGCTCTTTGGTGTCGAGCATGTCAAATGAGTGACCGAACGTCAAGTCGCCCATGACATCCCAGGCGTACAACGCCAGCCAGTGGTCAACGTTGAGCGATTGGCCAGTTTGAGAATCGAGGCCAGCGATGAGCTTGCTCCTGTATGGTTTAATCCGTTCCTCATAGCCCCGAACCGCCTTGGTAGAAAAGGCGGGACTCCAGATCCGGCGCAATTCGGCGTGTCCAGCGTGGGTGCGGCGAAGGAGCAGGGCGTCTTGTGGTCGGCTGATGTCGTACCATGGGCTCTTGGGACACTTCGAATCGGCCCCGAAAATTTCCTGGACTGCATGCGGATGTGTAATCGACAGCTCGCCGGTGCCGATGCGCACAAAGTTGCCATGTTGACGGTGCAGCTCTTGCAGAGTCTTGTACATTTGAGTTTTTCGGATGTGTAAGGGCAGGTAAAAGCTGGTGAGTCGTGCCGTCCATGGACCGGGAAAAACGTTGAGCGGGTTCAGGAATGCGCGATACACAAGAAGACAGGTGTATAATCCGGCCAGAAAGAGACCGTCGTACGCGCATGTCTGCAAAAATGCATCAACTATGCTCAACCCTATTCGATACAGTAGAGCGGCCAAGCCTAGAAATGCGAGAGTTTGAACTTGAATGTAAGTTGTGCCGTGAAGGTGATGCTCGCCACGATTAAAATGACCGACGTAGCAGAGAGCACCGGCGACGAAGGCAAAGAGTTGCAATTGCAGATGCATTTTTTTTCTTGGAGCGAACTGCGGCAGGAGACGTTAGATCTCTATCACAAGAACAAACCAGGAAGATTGATCCCGCCCCTTAGTCAATGTGTGCTAAACGTCGTCACTCTTGTACGCATGCCCCAAATTTGAAATGAGTATCAGGTCTTTGTAGGTATGGTTCCGAGGCTCCCTGGTGAGGATTCAGTTCGGAAATCATTATCTCGACCAGAAACAATTTTCATCTCCGCTACTAGCTGACCAGGCTCTGTTCCGCAGTGTATTGTGGGCTGATATGAAGCGGAGGGACAACCAATTTGAAAGAGGCCGAAGGAGTGACTAGGCCGCCCGATTCGGCATCTCGCCTGCAAGTGATGTGGGCCGAAGACGAATGGAGCAACCCTGATCCATTGTAAATTGGTACCCGGTTGGTCCCTGTGGATCTAGCGTAGAAAGGAGAGTGACCTGGTGGAATTGATTATATAGCACTCATGATTACCTGAAACCCCATGTATGCTCGTAAATCGCGTGTTTCCTCCCTCCTAATCACGCCGCCTTTCTTGTCATCATGGTACTTCCGTCTGTTCAGAAAGCTATCGTTGTCGTTGGACCGGAGGAGGCCAAAGTCGTCACAGACCGACCACTCCCAGCTCTTCGGGAACATTACATCCTTGTCAAAGTCGTTTGTGTGGCTTTGAACCCTGCGGACTGGAAGCATATCGACTTCCTCCCGGCCGCTGGCGCAATACCCGGCTGCGACTACTCTGGCATTGTCGAAGAAACCGGCAAGGGTGTCACTCGTTTTGCAAAGGGCGACCGAATCTGCGGCGTCGTTCACGGAGGAAATATTCTCCAGCTCGAAGACGGTGCCTTTGCCGAATATATTGTTGCCAAGGAACACGTTCAGATTCACATCCCAAACAATCTCAGCTTCCAGCAAGCCGCTACACTCGGCGTCGGTATTGCCACTGTTGGACTATCTCTTTATCACAACCTCAAGCTGAATCTTCCTGACGATCCCGTTGCTGAGCCGGTCTCGGTTCTCATCTATGGGGGCTCTACTGCTACTGGATCTTTGGCAATCCAATGCGCTAAGTTGTCTGGTTACCATGTGATAACTACCTGTTCACCACACAACTTTGACTTCGTGAAGAACCTCGGCGCGGACGTGGTCTACAATTACAAGGACCCTGCAGCCGCGAATGCGATCCGAAGGCTCACTGCCGGAAAGCTTAAGATTGTCTTTGATACCATCTCGCTTGACTCCAGCGCGAAGTTCTGTGCAGCCGCTGTCTCGACTGAAGGGGGCGCTTACATCTCGCTTCTCCCGGTCGAGGTGCCCCAAAATGAAGTCAAATCTACACTGGTCCTAGGTTATACCTCTTTCGGGGAGCCTTTCGAATTTGGCCCGCAGTCAATCCCGGCAGTCCCCGAGGATGGAGTTTTCGCTGAGTGGTGGCTTCATCTTGTTAAACAACTCCTGGCGAGCGGCAAGATCAAGGTGCACCCTATTTCAGTGCGAGATAGGGGGTTGGAAGGTGTATTGGATGGATTAGACCTGCTGCGGAAAGACCAGGTCAGCGGTCAAAAACTGGTGTACAATATTTCCGAGGCTTCCTAAATGATGTCGGTGGTGCCATTGTATCGGCTCTATTTTGACAGTGAAAAATTGTTAAATACTGCAAATATAACTTTAAGTGATCTTTCAGTGATACATTATGTATTTAATTAAATAAGCACGCCGCCATGGACTAATAGTTGAGTCGGTGACCCTCGGCTAATACATACCAATGTTTGGTTCTGCGACCTGTTTGTCCATTTTCTTCCGCACCCCTTTCCCTATTTCCAGTCTTACTGATGGCGGCAAGAAATTCTATTTCTGGAGAGTCTCGATGTAATAGGGGGCATGACAAATGCAAACTAATTGAATTTCATTTCCAAGAGAGCTATCTTTGGTTTCTACAGCGCTGCAGGCATGACACATTCCAATCCGAGTCCTATAGAGTGATATGACCGCAAAATTTGACACCCGATGCCTTTTCCTTCTATCGCCTCAGAACGAGGCGCTTGGTCCCTGTCTTTCTTGGTATCGTAGCTGGAAAGCTGAATATTTCATTTTGGTAATCGAGAGTCGACAGAAACAGCTTATAGAGATAGCTGAGACCCACGCAGCTTACCGACGAAGCGATTCCCATTCCCGCCAAGAATGCATGGCTTATGACCTGATCCGAAGTGGCTCTGAATTCGAGATGGGAGATGTTCGGTGTCGACGAAATGTAATCAGCAAGCGTGTCCCTTCGCTGGTAGAGCAGAGCTACAACGAGAGAAGTTGCGGATATAATGACTGCCGGCTTGACCAATCGAGGACATCCGAGCTGCGTGAGAAGGTATTTTGCACTCCTTGTGCGTTTGCTCTCCACAGAGAGGGGATTGTGTGAAACGGGAGGAGACTCCTCCAGGCTTCCGGCAAGCCTTCCGACGCGGTATTGCTGCATTCTCGCTGTGTTCGATTGGCTGTGACCGGCGTACTCGTACGACTCTGTTCCATCGGTCCCAGCACAGCTCTCGAGTGCCTCGATGCCACCTGGATGGTCCGAGCTGAAGGTCGTGAGATCATACACTGGGAAGCGCGTCAGTTCTAGTTGTAGATCCACAAGATTATGCTCTGCAGAAATATCAACCTACCATGGCCATGGACTGCTATCCACAGCGCCCCCAGATTATTGTGTGTGGCCAATTGCTCCAGCGTGATGTTTTCGTTGAGCTCAGACATTGTGAACACAATCGCCTTTCTGTAATGGTAAGGAAGACAATACCGGAATCATCGACAGCTAGCTTCGTACACGCAACGAAGCTCTCTTCCTCGCTTGACGTTCGATTTTGCCATTCATTTACTTTAGGAGTAAGCCGCCGCGCCTCTGAATGTGTCGTGGGTAAACCACAAGAGTACGATTGGCTGATTTAGTGGGTCAACCAGACGGCCTTCCAAAACCGACTTGCCGCCGCATTTCCAAAAGGAGACGAATAATTAATAACGACCCTGTTGCATCAGTTGCACGAAAAGACAAGTTTGAATCGAGCAGAGAGACACTGCTTGCTTATTCTGTATCAATTGGTACGCTGTTGCAAATTCAGATCAAGCGAGAAAAGAAAAATGCACAAAGAGTTTTACGTTGGACGCAAGGACGGTGGATCCTCCCAGATTCTGGACGTGTCCGCTTGCACCAGCTTACAGCAACTTACAAAGATTCTGGCCGAGGTCTTTGCATTTGCTGACACGAAATGTGAGTTTCAGCACTCGTGTTCTCTTGAATTGGGAGTTTTGGGCTGACTTGAGACAGCATTGTGGCTCGTCGACTCCCAACGGAATCATCTTCCGACTCTGAAAGATGTCCAGGACACTCAAGACGTGATTGAACTGCGCGCAACACGCTATGAATCCATTCGCGAACCCCCTGGACCGCGCTCGCTGCCCTTCGTCGGCAACCGATATGAGTTATATCCAGACGTTCTTGGGAATTATGACAGACTCTTCTCACTCTACGGCCCTATGATTAAGACGGTGAACATGGGCACGACAATCTATCACACAAACGATCCCGGAATCGCCCGCCATTTGTTGCGCGAGAGCAAGCTCTTTACCAAAACCACGTCCGACGCATCACACCCGCTCCATTACATGAGCGAACAGGACGCGCTCTTCACCTGCGACAGCTCGTCTCCTGCTTTTGCCCCAAGTCACAAATTTGTGCCTCCAACAATGTCGCCACGCGCTGTGGCTCACTTCATGCCACTGATTCAAGATTCCACCCAATCCATCTTCACGGTATTCGACGAATTGAGCGAGTCTGATCTGGCAGTCAATATCTACCAGTATATGTTCAAACTCGCATCACAGATTGTCTGGCGAGTCGTTCTAAACCAGGACCTGAAGCATTTCGAAACACCAAAGACGCCGCCGTCACTGCCTATCCGGCTGTTTGGTCAGTTTCTCTCGTTGATGAAGAAGTCATCGCTGCAGCCTCAGTGGTTCAACTATCTCCCTTTCGGCGACCCTGCAAGACTTGGCCAGGTCCGTCAGCAGCTGTTCGGTCTCTGCGAGGATGCGATGGACGCCTGCGTCGACAAGGATGGCCCACCACTGTCGCTGTCCGATCCAGCAGCATTGCAGAGCGCCAGTTGCATCGCTGATTTCCTGTACCGCGCCCGTGATAATGATGGAAAAGGGCTGCCTTACAACCTGGTACTCGGCAACGTCGTCGTGACGGCTGGTGCGGGATTCACTACCAGCTCGTCCCTACTCTCATGGGCCCTCTATGCCCTGGTCCGGTACCCCGGAAACCAGGAACGCCTGCTCGAGGAGATAGCCTGCCATCGCGGCAATACCGAAAAGCGCTGGGCTTATGACGAGATCCATAGCATGAAATTCCTCGATTGCTTCGTCAAGGAAGTCCTGCGTCTGCACAGCCCCAGCTTCCAGACTGCGCGCAACGCCAAGCAAGACGCGATTCTGCCGGGAGGGTACTTCATCCCAAAGGGTTCCGTTGTCATTGCGTGCTTTCCGAGCATTCAGAAGAACCCAGCCCATTGGGACAATCCCCTGCGGTTCGATCCCGACCGCTGGATGGAGGAAGGCTTTGCGGCGAAGATGGCCCGTCAGGGGTCATACACGCCATTTGCAGCAGGAGGTCGGGGCTGTGTGGGATTCAATCTGGCACTCACGCAGGTCAAGGTTGTTCTGGCCGAGCTGGTATTCAGATACGAGTTTGAAGACTCGTCACCTGAAGCGGTCGTGTATGACCCCGAGTTCTTGGTGACGCGACCGTTAAATTTCTACGCTGCGCTGACGAGGCGCAAACTTTAAACAGATACTGCCTCTATTGTATTGAGTTCATTGGATTTAATTAATTTTCAAAGATCGCTCTGACATTTTTGACGTTTTGTTAAGTCATGCGATTTCTTGAATAGTTGGACATCTGGACGCAGGACGTCATGCTCGTGGTATGGTGCTTCCGGTCGCCGTCTAACGCCACGTAATCAAGGTCAACAGCACACATTTTCTTTAATAAAAACGGATATTCGCACCTGCAGAAATGGATAGTATACCGGTATATATAGGCCCTAATACGCTAAAAAACGGCTACTACCCAAATTTATATATATAATATTATTTTAACTATACTAGCTATTATATTTAACTATATTTATCGCTATTATATTAATTAACCGCTGCTATACTAATTAGTCTATTTTACACTTAAAAAAACGCTTAAATTTAATAAATTTTTAAATATTGTAAAATATTAGTAATAGCTAGCCGCTAGCTAATAGCTAGGCTAACAATTAGCCGCCCCTTCCGCTTACTATTACGCCTTAAGGCCTTAGTAATTTAAAACCTTTAATATTATAAGAATAATAGGAAAACGATTTTAAAGCGAGTAAGGTATATTTTAATACTATATCGATTAATTCCGATAAGAAATTAATTAATAAAGTAAAGTCTTAATATAGGGTTATTAATTAAAGTTAGGTAGTAATAGCGGCAATAAAGGTAAATTGCTAAAAGCATCATAGGTAGGGTTAAGCAAGGTTAAATAGCGGGCTTTTATTAGCTGCAGCTACTAGCGGCTGCTTAGTTAGCGGGCAGCAGGTTAACTATCTATTTCTGCGGGTGCGAATATCCGTTTTCTTTTTAAATAAAAATCACTTTTGCATGAAGATCAGTTTTGAACGAAAGTCACTTTTGAGTGAACATCACTTTGGGGCGGTCGAAAGCATCCGCGGAGTCTAGGGGCCTTGGTGTAGACCAGTACTGATGCTTCATTGCCTAGCGAGAATGAGGCCTCGAAATTTCTTGAAGTCGGACAGACCAAGCAAGAGCCTCACCCAAAATCTGTCAGCAAAACTGGCGAACATTCAATGAGTGCTGTGGGAACGGGCGGATGGAGGACGATGTGGAGAGGCAGGTGGATCTGTGACTAGACCGATTTGGTTGCGGCCGACGGCCGCAACGGAAATGTCAGGGACCGTACACGATCGGCCGTGACTTATAGCCGATTAAGAATGGCTTGCGGCACATGTATCTATTCTCGTTTATAATCATGCCCTGAAGATGGATCCATAGCCAGCGAGGCATCTGCGGCAAGGCTACTAAGCAGGCACTTAGTCTTCGTGGATCGCCTCAATTCAGGATTTCTTCTGCAATACTCTTCCTACTATCACAATCGTGCCGGCAAAACATGTGTGGATTTTCTTCTTGTGTTTTGCTTTCGGCAGCAAGCGCCAATGGCCACAGAAGCTGCACGGATTCTGCAAGCGCTTCTTGCAACAGCAAGACTACAAGCAATCACCCTGCAGCCAACGGTGTAGCGAGGGGACTTGCAGCAGATCTCAAGGCTTCAGTTGATCTCATTGCCCACCGCGGTCCGGATGATTCGGGGGTATGGATCAGTGAGAACGAGCAAGTCGGGCTAGCCCATTGCAGACTCTCGATCAATGATCTATCCTCTGCAGGGCGACAACCATTCCACAGCAGCGACAATAAAATTCATGCCGTGGTGAATGGGGAGATCTACGACTACGATCGCCTTCGCCACGAATGCGAAACCGTTCACAACTACTCATTCCAGAGCGACAGTGACAGCGAGCTTGTCTTGGCACTCTACAAGATCCACGGTGCCCCGGGCTTTCTCACGCACCTGCGGGGTGAATTCGCATTTGTCCTCTATGACAATCGCGACAGAGCTCAGCGCGTGATCGCCGCACGCGATCGTTATGGAATCAAGCCGCTGGTGTATACTCGAGTCGGGTCGAAACTTCTCGTCGCCTCCGAGGCCAAGGCATTCTTGCCGTTGGGCTGGAAGCCGCGCTGGGACGTGCGTGCAATTGCCGACGCTGGGTGGATGTTTGATGACCGAACCTTGTTCCGAGGAGTTAAGAAGGTCTTGCCTGGACACTACCTGGACATTACAGAACACGGCGGTCTGCGGCAGGTCAAGTATTGGGATGCTGAGTACGAAGACAAGGTTGGTGCATCGAACTCCCAAGGAAAACTGCGACTAATTCATCCGCACAGAGCAAACCCGAAACTCGTACCGTAGACGAGATGATATCTGGTGTTCGCGAAAGACTGGTGGAGTCTGTTCGTCTTCGCTTGCGTGCTGATGTGCCCGTCGGCATCTACTTATCTGGCGGAATCGACTCCTCTGCAATTGCCGGTATAGTGACACAACTCGCACGCAAGGACCACGTCAAGATAGGGAACGAAGAGGCTACTCGTGTCACTTGTTTCAGTGTAGGGTTTCCAGAGACATCCGGATATGATGAATCGAGTGAGTCGGATTGGGCATAAAGCCTTCCTACGAAAGCAACATACTAATAGCCTTCAGGCATCGCGGAGCGCACAGCCAACTGGCTGGGAGTGAAGACAATCAAGAAGACCATCACAGAGGACACTTTGGCTCAAGACTTTGCTGACGCTGTCTTCCACTGCGAGCATCATCACTTTGACCTCAACTTTGTGGCCAAGTTCGCGCTCTCAACGCTTCCCCGTGAACACGGCGTCAAGGTCGTTCTGACTGGCGAAGGCGCTGATGAGCAGTTCGCTGGTTACCCATATTTCCCTGAGGAGTTTCTTCGTGAACCTGATGAAGCTTTGCCGAATTCCGAATTGTCACGAAACAACGACCTTCGAAGCGAAATGTTCAAAGCCGTCGGGCGTGAAATGAAAGACATTTGGCGACGGGGTGGCGCAACAGCATACGAGGACAAGCCGGCCCCTGCATCCATCGCGGGAGCGGGTGCAACGGCCATGAGTGACAATCTTTTGGCGTGGCACCCCACCGCCACTCTCTTTGCCCCCTGGCTTCAGGCTCAACAAGTTGACTTCGACTGCCGTCAGACGGTGCTCAACTCGCACGCGGGCGACGTCCAAGCCAAAATGCGGTCACGGTGGCACCCTTTGCACACGGCCATGTACATGTGGAACAAGAACTCGCTGGCCAATGTCCTGCTGTCGTGTCTCGGCGATCGGACCGAGATGGCCCACAGCGTCGAAGCGCGCACGCCGTTTCTGGACCACCACCTCACCGAGTACGTCAACCGCCTGCCGCCCAGTGTCAAGCTGCGCTACGCGGCCGAGAGCGAGATCGGGGAGCTGGGCCCAATCTGGACCGAGTCCAGCATGGCCTTGCAGTCGCTCAACGAGAAGTGGATCCTACGCCAGGCGGTGCGCCCATACATCACGGACGAGCTGTACAGGCGCAAGAAGCATCCGTTCCTCGCGCCAGCTCGGTGGTCCAGGGACGGACCGTTGCATCGCATGTTCAGGGCCTTGTTGACTCAGGAAGCGGTGGAACAGCTGGGTTTCGTCAACTACACAACGATCCAGGAGGCCATGGACATTGCTTGGGGCGAGAAGGCGGATGTCAAAGCCTTCCGGCTCTTGCTTTACTGTGGCGCTTGGGTAACCCTCAGCCAACGCATGGGCGTGGCGAAGGCGGACGTGTCTGATTGGGAAAGTAGTGTACAGTAGCTGTTTAGATTTCTGAAAGTGACAGTTGTCGGATAAGTTGTAATTAGCATACGGCAGATCTTCAAAAGTTAATGCTTGTCTTTGGTTGAACCTCGTTTAGATTTCCACAGTGCATGATCAATTCAGTAGACTCACTGATGTAAATTTACTCTCTTGAGTTGTTGGTCATGGCCGTAAGACGAGGTGACGGTAGTTGTAAATTCTGGGCCTCCGAATATTTGGTTCGCGACCGTCAATGTTGCTATGAGGGCGCCTGTGCCGCGCAGCGCTGCGCTGGAAGTTCAAGTTAAGACAGCTGCAGAATATAACGAAACGTGAAATGGGTGCCCCAGGGTGAGATGGTAGATGTCTTTTGTGGCTCAGTATGTGGCTATATGAATTCTCCCTCTATTGCTGTCTAGAACAAGAAGCATTTTTCAAATCTGCACCAGGACCGAAGAGTTGTAGTCAAGGCAACACCAAAATCTTGCCATGTCCAATGCCTCTGGAATGAGCAGCTTCGTACGCTTCGCGCACATTCTTCAAGGACACAGTTCTTACTACACGACCTTTCATGTTCCCTTTCAAAACGTGTTCCGAGATACGCTCCATACTGGTTCTCGAAGGCTGAGCAATGAAGTAAAGGGCCCGAACGCCCTCTTTCCCCTTGCTGATTCCTTTGCTTTTGTGCTCCTCAATATAGCCCCAGCTCTGCGCGTCGAAGGAAACGAGGGTGCCGTCTGGCTTGATCACACTCCAGCAGTCGCTGAGAACCTGAAACCCAACAGAATCAACGATGAGGTCGACCTTGTCCAGAGTGCCAAACTCGCTGTATTCGACCACCTCGTGAGCGCCGATTGAGCGCAAGAATGATGCATTCCGCTCGTTTGAGCTTGTCGCCGCCACGACGTGGTGTCCGGCCGCGACGGCGAACTGCACAAGGTACATGCCAATACCACCGCTCGCCCCGGTGATCATGACCCGCTTTGGTTGCTGAGCTGGTCTCTCAAGCCCAGCGTGTACGAACAAGGCCTGATCAGCCGTGAGAGCGCTGCCGGGAAGTGCGGCCGCCTCTTCCCACGACAGGTTGTCCGGCTTCTTGACTGTTTCTTCCGATGTGACGATAGCATACTCCGCCCATGTTCCGCCCCGATTGGCGTGCGTCATACCGTATACATGGTCACCGACGCGGAATTCTTGCTCGTTCTCATGTACAGAGACAACAATGCCGGCAAAGTCGTTTCCCAGGGTAGCATGGTTGGGTGGGTATAGCTCATTCCACTCGAGATTGTCCTTGTACACGGTAGAGGCTTTGACTTGGATCAACAGTTCGCCTGGCTTCGATACTTGGGGGACGGGTATGTTGTCGTGGATCTCAATGGCTGAAGAGGGAGCTACATTACCAGGGAAACCATAAGGTGTTCCCTCGGGGGAGGTAGGTCGAACTCGTGCAGCTCTCATTGTTGTGATTGGATGTAGAGTGGGGACCTCGTTGTGAAGCAGAGTTTATGGTCTGTCTAGTCAGTCAGTCAGTCAGTCAGGCCAAGGTTCATGAAATATATGTTCATTGTGCAAATCACAACTCTGACCGACCTCGTCCCCACTCTAGCAGTAACGGCGATTTCCAAATTGGGATTGCCCGTCTGATACGACATCTGGAACAGTCTCGACTAATTGTAGTGGAGCTTCCGCAATGCTGATCAGTCCAGCTACTCACAATTAAGATAGACATTTTTTTTTGTTATTAAGTTCTCTCAGCAAAACTTCTGATTGCTCAGGTATTCAAGGTAAATGAAATTTTGGATATTGAAGACGAATTTGGAATTGTTCTCTCTATAGCTCAATTTTGCATAGTTCCAACTATATCTGTGTAATAGCCCAGTCGATTGTTCGAAGTACAGCTTTGATCTCGTGTTGCCTTTTTGGAACATCGTGCAATCCGGTATGTAAGACTGTCTTTACCATAGATTCCTCACATATGCTGCGGGCCACCTCGGCCATTTTGATCATATACTTGAAGTCGTTCTGACCCCACACATGGATAGTTGGAATCTGAATCTTCTGTGCCAATAGTGATGGAAACATCACGCGAGGAATAGCCTCATTCTCCCCATATCGATATACATCCATATCGGTCCACGGGAAGAGCGGATCGTGCATGGCAGCCTCGACAACTGTCTGCTGTAGCAACTCTACAAACTCTTGCTCTGCGATCGTCAAGTCTTCGCCGCTGCACCTCGCTCTGTCTGTTATGTCGTATTCCAGAGCCCGCAGCTTTGATATGATCGTATGCCCCAGACCCACATCGGAGCTGCAAGGCATGGCAGTTGAGAAGAGGCATGCAAACTTGGCTCTTAGCGGGTTGCCGGCTGCCTGCTGCTGGTAGAAATATGACAGCGTCAACGCTGCGCCCTGGCTGAAGCCGAAGATGCCATCAAAGGGTCCGTCATATTCGAGGATATCTTCGAGGTAGCCAACAGCTTGTGCCATATGTTCAGGAGAGTACCCGTCGGTGTGAGAGTAGAACGGGCCCGTCCGGTATTCCGGGACGCCTGTACACAAAAGGGTCAAAATCAGCATCTAAGCCGTCGCGGGGCTACGTACCAGGTCCTCGCTCGCACTCAAAAGGCCCGTCGACAAAGACGAGCTCAAAGCTGGGGTCCAACTCGCGCCGCAGATTTGCCATCTGCTGTTCGAGGATGTCGCCGGAGCTGCCAACGCCATGGAGACACAGAATCTTCATTTTGCGTGTAGACTACCGAGTAAAATCTGCGCCGGTAGATTCACAAAGTGATTGTTGGTAAGTTGTTACTCGGAGTTGCAATTGAATATGCTGTGATTCTGTAAAACATGTTGCCGTTCTTTCCCTCGCCGTCTGAGTGAGGTCCTCCACTTCGCCTTGTAGCATCGGTGGAACCCCTAATTTGCAACGGGCCGAGCGGAGTGATGTTCCTTGACACCCAATCAGGACCTCCTGGCTCTCCTAATCCGGCACCACGCCGCCCTTAACTATTTGCGGGTCGCAACGAATTCGAATGTGAAACGTGCTGACGCCTCGTGCAAGCTAAACGAGATGTGAGTAGTCTCGGTGCATCCTACAGCCTAATCGAGCCGTGATCCTTTCGACGCGGCGCAGCCTTGTCATAGCGTGATGGCGAGACGCTGCAAACACGTTTGGCCGGACAAACAGGTAGGCTGAGATATACACGGATAGATCCAAAGTCATGTTCTACTAATTACAAAAGTCATGAGCATGCCCGCCATATCATCCCGTATGCTTCTTTACAGGCGGCACTCTCTCCCCATTTCTGGCTGGGACATCCTTGTGTTCTTGTGTTAAGTCCGTATCATATCATTCACCCATTACAACCTTCCACCATGGAATATTCGGACAAGCAGGAGCCTATCGCTATTGTTGGCGCGGCATGTCGCTTCGCTGGCGAGGCGTCATCTCTCGGCTCCCTGTGGGATATGATCAGCAAGGTCAAGACTGGCCACTGTCCGGTTCCTGGCGATCGATGGGATAGCAATAAATGGTACCATCCTGATCCAGATCGAAAGGGCGGAATCAGTTCACAGCATGGGTACTTCCTTCAGCAGGACATCAGCCAATTTGACGCCCCATTCTTTTCAATGACAGCCAAAGAGGCTGCTGTCATGGACCCGATGAAAAGGTTGTTGCTCGAAGTCAGTTACGAAAGCATCGAGAATGGTAAGAGGGTCCTCCAATACAGTCAAAGAGATTCGATTCTGATTAACAGGCAATAGCTGGTATCCTGATTGAGGATCTGATGGACAGCCGTACGGGTTGCTATGTCGGCTGCATGACAAACGACTACGAGATGACGTCCCTCCACGATATTTACGACATTGGAAATACGGCAGCATCGTCCCTAAGCGAAGCAATGGCAGCTAACCGCGTCTCGTGGTTCTTTGGTCTCAAAGGTCCTAGTTTGACGCTTGACACCGCTTGCAGCTCCTCACTGTACGCTCTTCACCTAGCATGCCAGTCGCTGAGGCTGAAAGAAACCAATATGGTATGTAAGCATTCGCGTCTGCACGAAGCTTAGCTGACTGAATTCTGGTAACGTTAGTCACTTGTCGCCGGAGTCAACCTTATGATTAATCCCAATACCACGCACCAACTCACACAAATGCACATGCTCAGCCCCGAAGGCATCTCACACACATTTGATGACCGCTGCAATGGCTATGGCCGTGGAGACGGCATTGGCGCCCTCATTGTCAAACGTTTATCGGATGCTATTCGCGACGGCGACACCATCCGCGCTGTGATTCGTGGTTCGGGCATCAACGCCGACGGCAAGACACCAAGTGTTACACAGCCAAGCTCCGTAGCACAAGCCGAGCTGATCAATCAGACCTACGAGGACGCAGGGCTGGATCAGTCGGAGACGGGGTACTTTGAATGTCACGGCACCGGCACGCCAGTCGGAGATCCTCTCGAACTGACGGCTATTTCCCGGACCATAGGTGCAGCAAGGCGTGCAGCTGGGAAGACTCCTCTTTACATTGGAAGTATCAAGCCTAACGTCGGTCATACCGAGGGATGTGCTGGTCTAGCCGGAGTCTTCAAGGCAATCCTGATACTTGAAAAAGGAACGCTGGCTCCCACTTACGGCGTGGAGCGAGTGAACCCCAAGTTGAAGTTCAGCGAGTGGCACCTTGCTCTTCCCGAGGAAGTCATGAGATGGCCAGAGTCGGGGTTGCGTCGGGTCAGTGTCAACTCATTCGGGTTCGGCGGTGCCAACGCTCACATTATCTTGGACGACGCTTACCACTACCTCCAAGAGAGGAGTCTGGCTGGCAAGCACAACACAGTCATACTTGACTCGGATACGGATTCTGGTCTTCCGGGTACACCAGTTAGCGGGCTCATCGACGACGCATCCAAGCGGCTATTCCTCTTCAGCGGCCACGACCAGACAGGAGCCAAGCGTGTGTACGAGGGCTTGAACGCATGGCTGCAAGAAGATACAAAAGACAAGCATAGCCCAGACTTCTTGGAGAATCTTGCGTACACAATCGCGCTGCGCCGCACTTATATGAAGCAGAGAACGTTTGCCACGGCAAGTTCGTTATCAGAGCTCACAGAAAAACTGTCGAAGGGGCTACCTGTAGCAACTCCGTCGCAGCGTTATGGCGACAACCTTGTCATGGTTTTCACTGGCCAAGGTGCTCAGTGGCCGGCGATGGGCCGTGAACTTTTCGAAAATCCCGTGTTCCGCCAAAGCATTGAGAACTCCCAGTCTCACCTCGAGACTCTGGGTTGCAGATGGAATGCAATTGAGGAGTTGACCAAGACTCCTAATTCGAACATCGACCGTCCAGAATACAGTCAGCCCCTCTGCACAGTGGTCCAGGTGGCACTGGTCGACCTTCTCCGCTTCTGGAAGATCTCACCAACAGCCACAATCGGACACTCGAGCGGTGAGATTGCCGCCGCGTACGCCGCATCGCTCCTGACCCACCACGATGCCATAAAGCTGGCCTACGTCCGAGGTCTCAGCTCTGCTGCCGTCTCCAAGCAAGGTGCAATGATGGCAGCTGGGTTGTCTCAGGATGATGCCCGCATATATCTCGAGAAGGTTCCACAGGGGTCTGCGGTTGTGGCCTGTATCAACAACCCCTCCAGCGTGACGCTCTCTGGTGATGTCGACGCCATAAACCAGCTGGAAAACCTGATCTCTGCCGACGGAAAATTCGCCCGCAAATTGAAGGTCACAACGGCGTACCATTCTCCTCACATGCGGGAGGTGTCGCCAAATTATCTGGAGATGATTGGCGAGATCACGCCTAAGCAGACGGACGAGACGGACGGCAGCCCAGTCATGTACTCGTCTCTTACCGGAGCCAAGGTCTCTTCTGCCAAAGAACTTAATGCTCAGTACTGGGTCAACAATATGCAGAACCCCGTGCAGTTCTCACAGGGTCTCTTGGCACTTCTGAAGCATAAGAAAGTGGCCCCCGGAGGTACCCGTCCGGTGCCGGTACAATGGGGAGGTGTACTTGAAGTTGGACCTCACGCAGCTCTTCAAGGACCCTTGAAACAGATCATCGACGTGAGCAACAACAAGTTTGCCAAGTCTGCACCATATGCCTCTATGCTTGTTCGGGGCAAAGACGCAACAGAGACATCCCTGAACGCCGCAGGAGTGCTCTGGGCTGCTGGCTGTGAGGTTGACATGTGTGCAGTCAATCAGCACTTAACGGTTGATAACACCCCTCAGATGCTCTGCGACTTGCCTACTTATCCTTGGAACCACACGAGGAGCTTCTGGCACGAATCGTATTCTGCACGCTCTTATCGCTTCCCATCCCACGTGCGCAGTGACTTCCTGGGAATACCGGAGGACTCACAAAACAGCCACGAGCCGCGATGGAGAAACTACCTTCGCGTGTCTGAGAACCCTTGGATTGAAGACCACACTATCACAGGAACCGTTCTGTATCCAGGGGCAGGCATGATCATCATGGCCCTTGAGGGCGTCCTTCGCACCGCAGACCCGTCCAAGACAGTCGAGGGTTTTCGGATGACCGATGTCTCGTTCGAGCGCGGACTGGTGATTTCCCTGGATGACGCGGCGCCATTGGAGACCCGCATCAGCTTCCATCCGCATAGCACGAAGCCCAGCTCATGGACCTTTACGGTATATTCGATGACGAACGGCTCGCCGTGGGCGAAACACTGCGCTGGAACTGTTGCTCTCGAATACGAGAAGGAAGCAAGCCAAGTTGAGGAGAGCGGCGTGGATGCCTCGTGGCAGTCACAATTGGGGTTGCACAAGGCCTTGCTGTCCGAGGCCGAGTCGGTGGCTGTCAACGTCGAGGAGTTCTACCAGAACCTCGACACTATCGGCATGTCGTACGGCCCGACGTTCCGTAACGTGAGGTCCCTCACAGCAGTTCCGTCAGAGCACGCCTCCTATGGTTCTGTGGCTGTTCCAGATACCAAATCAACCATGCCTAAACAATACGAGTCCCCTCATGTCATCCACCCGGCCACCATGGACTCTATCTTCCACCTGGCCGTTGCTTCTCTTGACGCGGGCCGCCCGGTAAAACAGGCCGCAGTGCCTTATAGCATCGAAGAGATTTATGTTGCCCGGGATCAGCCCAAGGAACCCGGAGAGCTCTACTCCGGCTATGCTCGCCTCCTCTCCCAGAGCGGCCATGAGATCACCACAGAACTGGTGGTCTCTGATCAGGAGTGGTCGAAGCCGAAGCTGACCGTCAAGAACTTTGCTCTTCGTCAGGTGACTTCTGAAGCCGGCTCAGAGGCCGCGGCCACCGCATCATCCGGAGCCACCAAGAACTGCGCGGGGATCACCTGGATCCCCGATCTTGCCTTCTTGACCAGCAATGAGGACCTGATGGAGCTCGCATCCTCCAGAAATGCGCCAGCGTTGGTCGACACCTGGCTGGACTCGTTGTTCCTGAAAACCTCAAACAGCACCGTCCTCATTGCTATGTTCGATGAGTCCGAATCCAGCATCGAGATTCTCCATCGCCTCAAGGACCGAACGTATGGACCCAAGAAAATTGTTGCCCTCGCCACGTCGGAGTCTGGATCGCAATTGATGCGAGCCGCACTGGGCGAAGGTTTCGCCATCATCCACAATTGGCTGCCAGAGAGCGAGCTTCTCGAGACACTGGCCCCAGAAGCTAATGATCTAGTCATCGGTCTGGGAGTGCCTGACATCACGACGAATGCTGCAGCTCTTGCGAAGCTGGCCCAGCTGGCATGTCTCACCTGCACCGGCCAGCCAGACACAGTCGACGTGCCAGGTGGCAAGTCTGTTGGTCGCCTTGCGGAGGATGGGACCTACGTCCTTTTCTCGTCACGCACGAACCCGCCCACAACAGAGCTACCTGGCTCTGTCGTGCTCCTGTTGCCAGAGTCGCCATCTGATGCCCTTGGTACCTTTGCGGCAGCAATCCAATCCAAGCTTGAAAGCTCTGGTGTCTCCGTCGCACTAACAAATCTGACTTCGGGCGGCGTGGCTTCGCTCCACGGAAAGTCTGTCATCTCTCTCCTTGAGATCGACAGTCCACTGGTATATGCCTGGGATGAAGAGCAGTTCCAAGCGTTCAAGACACTCGTTTCCACAGTTGGACACCTGTTCTGGATCACCCACGGAAGTGTGCTTGACAGCTGGTCGAATGGTGTTGAGTTTGCAACAAGCCAGGGCCTGTTCCGAGTGATGCGCAACGAATACCCAATCGCGATTCTGCCCTCTTTGGACCTCTCCGCGGTGGCCGATATCTCCAGCACCCAATATGCAGATTTGGTTCTGGCCGTTTGGCGAACCTCTCTGGCGGAAGACGCAGAGATGGAGTACGCTGAGGGCAATGGCTTGATTTACATTCCTCGTGCCATAGAAGACGCTGGCTTTGACAACGAACTGCAATTGGCAACAAACACCGCGAATCCGATCTTGACCACCCTTGCCAGTGGTGCTTCAGAAAAGCCTCTGCAAGCGTCCGAGTCTGCAAACGGGCAAGGTTGCGTTTGGATCCCGGACACGCAAGCTGACTCACCACTCGAACCAGACGAGGTTGAAGTCAAGGTCGAATATGCTGGAATCGGAAGTGGTCGAACATTGACCTCTGTTCGCCATGCGGTTGGTGTAGTTACTCGTCGGGCCGACTCGGCCAAAAGATTCGAGCTTGGTCAACGTGTCGTTGTTTTCTCTCACGCTGCGGCGAGGACTCATGTCCGCCAAACCCAGTCCCTGGTCGCGCCACTGCCCGAGGGCCTTGGACCACAAGGGGCCGTCGCGCTCGTCGAGCCGTTGGTTACTGCACAGTATGCACTCGTCGAAACAGCTCGTCTGAGTCGCGGCCAGTCATTGCTGCTCGACAATGCGGCAAGTGCGGTCGGACAAGCCCTGATACAAGTTGCCAAAGCTGTCGGGGCCGACATCTTTGCTCTGGTCCACAGCCGAGAAGAGCGGGATACCATCGCTGACCGATTTGGAGTCTCCAGACACCACATCTTCGATTCTGCTCTGAGCAACTTTGTGCCGCTGATTCAGAGTGCCACCCAGAACCGCGGCGTTGATGCTGTTGTTAGCCAGCAATCAGGTCCACATATCGCCGGCGCAATGTCAATTCTGAGCAACTTTGGCCAGTTTGTCGACATTAACGGCGAGAGCTCCAGAACTGCTCTCCCGGACTCAAAAGTCAACGTCACTCTCGCTCGCATTGACATGGCTGCAGTGATCCAGGGTAGACCAAGTATCGTCAGCAAGCTCTTCCAGCAGGCCTTCAACGATTACATCCTCCAAGGGCCTTCCACACTGAAGGTTCTGCCTGTTACTAATCTTTCGGATTTGGTGAGCAGCATCCAGTCCGAGCAGATTGTTGTATCCTTGAACGATGTGAGCCCTGTTCTCATACCTGCACCCCGGGCCGAGGAGTTGAAGCTGGACAGTGAAGCAACCTATGTACTGGCCGGTGGCTTGGGCGCTCTCGGCCTGGACATTGCCAACTGGATGGTCGAATGCGGTGCCAAGAACTTGGTCTTCCTGTCTCGGTCGGGCGGGACGAAGAACCAAGAGGATCTGCAGAAGTTTGCGGCTCGTTCTGTGCGAGCCGAAGCGTTCAAATGCAATGTCAACGATGCTGCCAGCGTTGCCAAGGTATTCGACACCCTCAAAGCCAGTGGCAGGAGGATTGCCGGAGTGATCCAGCTCGCCATGGTTCTCGAAGACGGCATTTTCGACAACATGTCTTTCGCCCAGTGGCGTCATGCCATCGAACCCAAGACCAAGGGCTCACGGAACCTCCTGGCCAACATCTGGCCTGGCGATAAGCCCTTCTTCATCCTGCTATCCTCAATCACCGGTGTCATTGGCAACACGGCGCAAGCAAACTACGCCTCTGGAAACACTTTTGAGGACGCGCTGGCGCGCCACGCCCGGACGCACCTCGGCATCAACGCCACCAGCATCGACGTCGGCTTGGTCTCGGACTCTTCGCACTTTACGACAGCCGGCGAGTTTGGAGATCTTGCCAGCTACCTCGGCAGGTATCAACACGGCTGGCGCGGCCTGCAGACGAATCTCGAGGAGCTTGGCGTCGTCATGCGGGCTATCATGAGAGGCTCCACTTCGGATGGACAGAACGTGGCCGCTCAGGTAGTACTGGGTCTGGGTGACCGTATAGAGCATAACGAAAGCACCGGAGGCTTCTCGAAGGACAAGAAGTTTGGGCTCCGCGTCGTCAAAACAGAGAGTCAGGCCGGGGACGGCAGTGCGAAGCAAGACGTGGGCACCCTTCTGGCTAATGCGACGACTATGGCAGAGGCCGCAGCGGCCGTGGAAGAAAATATCAGGGAGCTGGTCGCTGCTTCCATGGGTGTCGCTCTGGAAGAGGTCGATGCTCAGAAGCCTCTCTATGACTATGGTGGTAAGTCATGTGTGCCCTCTTCTCTACATGACATCGGATGACGTTGCTAACTATTTTGTTCACCCCAGTCGATTCGCTCCAGGCAGTCGAGGTTCGGAACCGTGCCCTGAAAAACATGCGAAGTGATATCTCGGTCTTTGATATCCTGAGTGCTATGCCGCTGGCCGATGTAGCCGCCAAGATTGCAGCCAAGAGTCAATTGGTCAAGGTCACTGCGAGTGAAGATTGAGAGGCTACGATATTTGACACTAGAGTGGAAGATAGTCTATCATGTATTTCTGATATAACCAAGTACATAATGAAGACCTTTTTCAACCCTTCTTGTGTACAAGTGTTCTGTCGGGACTGGAATGAGGATGTCATTGGAAGTGTCGCACTGGGTAGGAGAGAAGCATCCAAGATATATAATAAATTATTACAGTCATCGAATCAGAATTATGGTTCCCCTAGACCGTTATCCTTGAGTATCCCCTTGTCTCTTCTTGTTCGGAGGAGCTTCTGCAAGATCCGCCATGCTCAGCTCTCTACCACCCGGCCGCCTGGAAATTCTACCGCCCAGCCTTTAGGCAACATTATTTCCATATCACGCCCTGATATTATTACTTCTCTCCACTGTTGATCTTCGTTCTTTTGCAGTAGCTGAACAAGACAACCGGCCCACCGCACCATCTGGCCTTGCCCCTTTATCCACTTCCGAATTGAACCTTCCTTTGCGCCCTGCTCAACTTCGGATAGTACGAGAATCTTGAAATCCTGCGGGTGTGATTGAATCAAGGACCTAGGTATTAGTGCGAGATGGGAGAACTTTCTTCTTTTCTTAGTGCAGTTGAACTCTCTCTTGCATAATTGCTACACAAAGGCGGGGGTGGTTTATTTCAAACGTAAGGTGTTGTAGGCCAGAGGGAAACAATGTGTACACAAGCGGCAATATCATTCCATAATGTTTCGCGATTGGAAAGGCGTCAAAGTGTGGTTTTCAGAGGCTGTTTGATCTAACACTGAACAACGGCTGAGTGTCCTAATCGAACTGAATTCTCTTTGGTGAGGGCTGAGATGATATGTCACGATGACAAAGTGCTGGAATTGATTTATTTCCAGCAGCTTCATCTAGATGTCAGCCTTATGATTTATAAAATCGACATTTAAGATAATCCCTGAATTGCATTGTTGCATTGACATGAATCAGGGAACGAATACACAACATGACAAAGGCAATAAAATCAATTGTCGCCAATGATCAGTATCTGCTCGATATTCCATTTCTATCTCCCAAGACCAGGACCATTGCACATGCTGAATTTGAAGAGTCCGAATCGGCGGTAGGTTTGACGAGGTACTAGTAGTCAAAAGCCTACCCAGGTACTATGACCTCCGTGAGAGCTCCCATTTCACCCTCGATATCCCTTGAGGCGCATTTGACTCTTCTTCTACCGTCCTCGGGTGTACTTCAAGACATTTTGACCTTCTCCCAGCGCATCAAGAGCCCTACCACCAGCGTTGTCGCAGATCCTGAGATCGATATGCCGTAGACATTGGCGATAGTGCTTCCGATGGCATTAGACGTGATGCTACGCACCTCAGGAGTGCTGTCGCTAATGATGGCGGAGTATCCGCCAGCAAGTGCTGCCGAAATCTCACTCGAAGAATACCCCCTCCCGTCAAGAGCGTACTGCAAGGTGTTGAAACCAACATTCTGAAAGACTGTCCCTGCTATGGCCAGTGCCAAGGCACCACCACCCAGTTGTGCCACGTTGATGAAGCTGATGGCCGCTGTTGCTTTGTCAACGGGAGCTTTGACAAGGGCGATGGAGTAAGCAGCTTGCAATGTCAGACCACAACCTGCCCCGATCAGGACCTCAAAACCATAGATGTTCCCCGCGGGCGTGGAGGCAGATATGAGGAACATGAGCACGCTCCCAACCAATGCCAGCACGCCGGAAATGACATACCAGGCGGCGTAGAGATTGAGTTTTGGCAAGAGTGTTCCGGACAACATGGCAGAGAAGATCAAGAGGAAAATGAAGGGTAGGAGCCGACCGGCGACCGCGACGGCGCTGTCCCCCTTGGTGAACTCGAAATAGAGAGGGATGTAGTAGATGTTGAAGAAGTTGACGGCACTGCTGCCGGCAGTCCCAATGTACAACAAAACCATCGAACGACTCTTGAGGCACCAGACTGGAAAGATCCGATCTTCTTTGGTCGTCAAGAAGGCCGTCCATTGTTGAAGCACGAAGAGAATGGCGCAGACCCCGGTCATGACCCAGAGGGTGATGACAGAGCCTGACCCCCACGGCCACTGAGAGCCACTGTACGTGCAGGCCGTGATGAAGAGAGCGTATGTTCCGGCGTTGAGCAGTGCGCCAAGCCAGTCCAGGCTCTTGATCCGGGGTACAATCTTTTGGTTGCGATATGCTCCATAGTGTGGGAAGCAGAAGATGTAGATCGGGGCAGTAACGGCTCCGAGGACGAGATTGATATAGAATGCCCTTTTAAAGATCAGCTTATGAAGCTCAAATTGTTCTTGTCACACTACTTACCAACGCCAAGTTGCTTTACTCTGGGCAAATCCGCCACCGATGACAGGTCCTAGGACGGCACCGAGACCCCAGAATCTATCGCGGATATCAGATGGAACCTTTGTACGTGTATTATGCTAATCGATGGTATACGTACGCGCTGATCAAGGCAGTGTAGAACGGCCGCTTGGCTGGGGTCGGAAAGATGGAGATGTAGGTCATAGATCTTTCTCGATTGTCAGCATCGACTGGTTCCAGGAGCTTCACAATTGCACTCACCCGAGATAGATACCGGTACCACCTATTCCTGCCACGACTCGACCGACAGTCATGGCCGTCATGTTAGGTGCTGCACCACAGATTGCACTGCCGACCTCGAAGGCGAGGATGCTGCCCAGGTACAGCCATTTGACCTCTACCCGGGTGTACAGGGAGCCGAAGAGCGCGATGGTGGCGACCGATCCGAGCAGAAACCCGGTCCCAACCCAAGGCAGCATGGTCAGGTTGCCGAGAGAGGCGAAGATGGGTCCCTGCACATCGGCAGCAATCGTCGAGTCCAGACCATACAGGAAAGCGGTCAGGTACAGCCCAACGCAGAAACTGAACCATCGAAGATTGCTTATCTGCACGACTGCGGCCTCTGTCGCCTCTTGGTCCGAGTCCGGGCTGGGCGAGCCACCTTTGTCGACGGTCATAGACTCGGCGGGCGGTTCACCGGCGGCTGGCAGCTTTTCGACGACATCTCTCGAGAGACCATCGCTGCCGGACTCGGTCTCTGAGGGCATGATTGCGCTCATAGGAACTGTGACGATGGTGCAAGGTTCAGACAATCCAGGACTTGCGGAAAGGATGGGACGAGCAAGGCTTGGTGACACTAGAGAGAGGTTGGATTGGCCGTGAGTAGGCGGAGGATCGGGTTACTTGTCAAATAGTATTTGAAGAAGCGACGGACGTGATGAGCAGCGATATTTGCGTACCGGTACAAGAAAGCACTCCATGCCTCTAGCCGGGACATGGACGCATGTACTTTACGTCTGACCTATGATATCTCGCCCTTCCACCCGAATTGCTGATCGACATCAATACCGTTAATACGTTGGGCTCAGGCGCCTTCTAGAGGCATGGAAGCATGGTTCTTGACGGTCTTGCCATTGGCTGGATTGTGTTTGGGCTCATGTACTGTACGAGACCGGACTTACGCAAACCTGCTCAACAGATGACGGGTGACGAGCCTGGAAGAAAGCCCGTCATCTGTTGAGCTCGAGTGGGTACTGACCAACGTACACTGTCAAAAAGTACGAGAAAAGGATCGATTGCAGACAGGCTTCACTGCAGGGGAGGCACATTACCATGCAACTAGGGTCGCGGATGATGGATCAGTTCCCGGCTGACGCGATCCGCAAGCGCAGAAGCCTTTCCGCAAATGGCTGGCGCCGCGTTTCTTCTCAGGGCTCGGTCCGAACCGAGTCAGGATATCCATGTCATCATCAAGGTAAGGGTTGCCGAGGAATCAGCGTATTGAGCGTGCAGTGGTGTGCGGTGCACTCACCATAAGCACTATGTGTGCTCAGCGAGCGGCCCAGGTGCTGGATAGGCGGCCAAATGTTTGCAAAGGAGGTGCTGGTAAGGATCTCTGATCATCTTCGTTCAGCCGATGGATGAATCGGCCAGCCCAGCTCGTCTCAACAGTATGGCCTCGCATAAGACCCACTGAGGTGCAGCATTACTCTGAACCAGTTAGCTGCGTGGGCCAATACTAGGTGCTCTCTAATCGTGGTGGAGTACCCAGTTCCAGCCTGGCCAAGTTTGTGACCGAGGAAAACATAAGCGACGATCCTTCCATCTTGTACGACAGCATCGCCGAAGGATTGCGGCATCCGGCCAAAGCGGAAGGTCGAGCGGCTGAGAAATACGCGATGGTTCATGCAAGATGGTGGAGAGCATCCTCGAGACAGGGAGTTGCGTCCGGGCCCCAACGAAGCAACGCGGCGGAGACTCAACAGCGGGACATCGACCAAAACAACCGAAGTTCATTCTTTTTACACCCGACCCTGAAGGAAGAGGCTTCCAGCCTCAGCCATGTATGTACATTAGTAGTTCAATATTGTGGTGGACTATCTGTTGCCGCATCCCAAGCTGTGAAACAGATGGTCCGTCCTAGTCGGCGAATGTGAAGCTAAAACCCACCCTACCCCCGGCAATTTGACGATGCATACGGGTCGGCTTACCTGTCCGTCTCCTATTTTTGTGCCGAGCTCCAGGAGGTTTGCAAGCAACATGCTTCTTCGCGTCATCATAGTGGCTCTCGCTGTCCGGGCCGTAACAGCAGAAGATTCCCAAGCCCCACTCGGGTCTGAGACCTCTGCAGCTGTCCAGACAGCGCAGCATTGCAAATACATACCTGGAGACGCCGGCTGGCCGCAGCCACAGCTCTGGTCCCAGCTGAACCGGACGGTTAATGGACGTCTAATTGCGACGGTACCGGTCGGATCTGTTTGCCATCATCCAAACTACGATGAAGCCAAGTGCAACGAGTTGACCAGAAACTGGGGTCTTGCAAAAACTCAGTAAGCATTTCAGTTCGGACACATCGACAGGATATTGTTTTAGCTAACAATTTGCGCAAGTGTGCCCCGACCAGCCGAGTTCCTGTCACTCTACTTTCAAAACAACACCTGCACACCTTTCAGCTCTAATTCGACGAGATGCTCTCTGGGGAACTATGCGTCTTACTCGATCGACGTCCGCTCCATCGACGATGCCAGGGCGGGCATAAGCTTTGCCAAAGAGCACAACATCCGCTTGGTCGTCAAGAACTCTGGGCACGAGTGAGTCAACCCATTTCATCAATACTAAACGATGCGGAGACTGATCAAGCCTGCGCTCAGCTTCTATGGTCAGAGTACCGGCAAGGGGGCGCTGTCGCTCTGGATGCATAATTACAACGAAGTGTCCATCATACGCGACTACTCGTCATCGTATTACAATGGACCGGCGCTCCACGTGCAGACGGGCGCGGAGGGTGCAGCCGCTGGGGTTTACGCGGCGGCACGTGGCTACACCGTCGTGGGCGGTGCGTGTCCGACCGTCAAGATGGTACGAGATTTATTCATTCTTCATTCGTTCCCTCTGTAGGTGTCTTTGGTGATGCTGAGACACATCTCGATAGGCTGGCGGATATCTTTCGGGAGGTGGGCATAGTTATCTGTCTGGCACGTACGGCTTCGGTGCCGACAACGTATTGGAATGGGAGATCGTGACAGCGGACGGTGAGCGTATCGTAGCAACACCAACGCACCATGCAGATCTCTACTGGGCTCTGTCTGGTGGAGGGCCGGGCACATTTGGCGTGGTTCTCTCGGCAACGGTGCGCATTTTCCCCAGCAAGGTCACATCCAATGCAGCATTCTCGTTTAGTGTCAACACGGCCGGTGGAGTTGAGCAATACTGGAATGCTGTCAGCGTATTCCACCAACAACTAAAGCCATTGCTTGATCAAGGTATAGTGGCTGAGTATGGATTTACGAACGAGACGCTGGTTGTGGTCGGCGTGATGGCTCCCGGCCAAACAAGCCACTCGCTTAGATCCTCCTTGCAGCCTCTTGTTCGAGCACTCACTGCAGATTCCTGCTCGAAGCTGACTGAAAAATCGCTTGGGATCAAATTTTCCCAAGCGAACAGCTACTACGAGCTCTACAAGGCCGAGATCGAGTCTCACCTGGCAGACTTGGTCTTCGTGGCCGCAGTGGCTGGCCGCTTCGTCCCGCGCAAGGCTATGGACGGCGACTCGGTCGCCGTGGACGCGGCCCTTCGCGCCGTGGCCGACCGTGGCTATTCTTATGCCGTGATAGCGCTCAACGCCGTCAATCCAGTGCGCAACCGCACCGCCCCTCCTATTGCGCCCAACGCGGTCCAGCCGAACTTCAACGACGCTTACAGCTCTCTAATGATCAACCCGCAGTGGTCGAACTCGCTCCCATGGTCCGAGGCACAGGTGATTCAAGATGAGTTGATGAACGAGATTCTCCCCATCTATGATGCCGCAGTTCCTGATGCGGGGAGCTACAAAAACGAGGCAAATTGGGCAGAGAAAGATATCAAAAAATCTTTCTACGCCGGCACGTACGAAAGGCTGGAGGAAATCAAGAAGGAGATCGACCCCGAGGGCCTTTTCTACGGAATCACGTCTGTCGGTTTTGATCGATTTGAATGGGACAGTGCAGGCCGTCTATGCAAGGCTTGAGCTAGTATTCCAGAACGCAATTGCTTGACTTTAAATGGAAATGATAACCGTAACTTCCTCCTTACATGTTTACATAAAGACTTCGGTCAGATCAGCGCAATCAATACGTTGCACTTCTGCTCAATAAATGATCGCATAGTGGTGAGGCTTTTCTCTCGACAGCTACACCATTTAACAACACTTGAGGTAGTATAATGCATTCCATTCTCCATCGTGGAGATCACCACGTGAAGGAGGCACTTGGTTTGTTAGTCTTTGGTTGCAAGCGCACGTGGTATCATGCTTCGTCCTCCAGCGTTGCTCATTCTGCACCGCAATTTCCTTAGTCTGGCTTCGAATTATGCGAGAACCGGACAGAAGAAATGACTGGTCACTAGAAAGACAAATTCAGGCAAAGATCAACTACATTCCAAGGCATTGAAAACGAACATCTCTTAATAAGCAAGAGACACCCTGCATAATATTTTTTTCTCTACACACCACGCGCTTGCACTGTTGAATGTGTGCAGAACACCCAGGAGCTGTAAGGCTCCATATGCTGTGGATATCCTGCAAGATGAATGTGTTCAGAGTTTGTTTCTTTTTTTATCACCGCTTGTGTCAGTGCTCAAGCTGTCCCGATTTTCCGGACTTATGAGCTCGTGCTGCTAGCCCTCGGTCTGCCAAAACCAGCATATCGTCCACTCGGAACCGGCCGATTTGTATCTCGGTGAAGATGGGGCAACATGGTCTTCGACTCAGCTTGTTTCAATAAGGAGCACAGACCACTATACTTATCGTTGCGCGAGCGTTCAGCTAACTTCCATGAGATGCGTCTTAAAGTGTATGATTGATCCAAGCTGCACACAAGTCTGGCCATTTAGAAACTGGCATGTCTCTTATATCCAGGGCAAAGCCGTAAGGAGTATCCGCAAAGATATACAGCTCGACCTAACCCCCAGCCTAGATTAGGCCCTTTGCTAAACGGTAGGCGTTAACTACCGGCACAACCGGGTTATTGCCAAAGTATACTATAAAAGTTGGTGGTGCGCTAGCATTTAATTATATATCTAGCTGTATAATATTATAGAGCTCTTGCTTCTCTAAAGGCTTAAGCGGTGCCTTATCCGCGATAATAGTTCGCCCCTTTACGTTTATCGAGATGGGCCTATACCTAATAATGGCGAAGTTAAGCTTAGGTGGCAGCTTAATCGACTTCGATATCTAGCTTCGGGGGTATTTTGCGAGAAGAGAAGCGGTAAGATAGCCACTTAAAGAAAGCCTATATATCCCGATATTACTCTAATCCCGGCGGATTAGCTCTTAATTCTATTGCTTAATTATTATTAAGGCGCGATAAGAATTGTTTACCAGGGCTTAAAGTAATATTTTATATTTAGAAAACGGTATATAAGAATAAAGGTATAAAAGCTAAGACTTGTAAGCTACTATATAATAGTAAAACCCTTTCGCCCTATTATAAGCTATATATAGCCACCGCTTAAAAGGATTAAAACGCTTTATAATTTTTATTAACCCTTTTAAATATAAGGTTAAAAGACCTATAATTATAAATATTTTTTAAATTAAATTTTATTTAATTAACTATATTATCTTTCTATAACTAAGCTTTATCTTTCTAGTTTATTTAAATAAAATAATATATAATAAAGCGCTTAAAGCTTTAAGCGCCGGGCTTTTATAGCTATATTTAACTATATTTCACTATATAAAATACCCGTTATACTTAAAAGAAGCTACTTTATACCTATTTTCTATAAATTTAATCTTTTTAAATTTATCCCCTTTACTTTTAAAATATTTTCTATTAAATAATAGCTATAATTATATACCCCTATTATATAATTACTTATATAAACCGGGCTACTATTTAAGAAAAGTTATTATTATTATATAATTATAATTATTATAAATCGGGCTATAATTATAGTTATTAGCTATTAAGTTATAATTATAGTTATTAATTATCTTATTATACCTTTCTTTTATTATTAAAGTAATTTTATTAAAATATTATCGTTATTACTATAGTTATTAGCTATAAAATAGGCTTTATAGCCTAGGATACTTAGCACCCCCCTATAATCCTTACCGTTAGCCACCGTTAGCTACCTACTACTTACCGCTAGCTATCGCTAGTCCTTACCGCTAGCCAGCTACTTATTAGCCCGCTATTGCTAGCTACCCGCTAGCTGCCCGCTAGCCTACCGCCTACTAGCTTACTGCCTGTTAGCCTATTATTATTAGCCGCCTGCTAGCTACCGCTAGCTATTAGCTAGCTGCCTTAAACTATAAATTTTATAAAGCTACTTACGGCTTCCTTTATAGGGCTACCTATAGCTAAAATTAAAGATAAGAAAAGGGTGGAAATAAAAAAATAAAAAAAGTAATACTTAAAATCGAATTTATAGCCTTTAAAATAAAAAGGAAAAAGTATTTCGCTGCGCTATATATATTATAGATAATGCTTTTCTTTTTATATAAGCGGTAATTAATATATTAACTATTTTATTTATTTAAATTTCTTTATTAAGCTAGAATAATAATAAGTATCTAAGAAAGATAAGGTATAATATATCTTTTAAATTAATATAATAAGTTTTACTATATAAGACTTTTTATAATAACTTATTAATCTTTTATAAGTTTATTTATAGTTAAAAGCCGCTATTCTGCGCTAATAGCTATAATATTAAGCCGCGCCTATTTACGCTAATGCTATTAATAAGTGTTAAAGTTAAAGCTATTACGGGCTATAAGCTAGTTTAACGCTATTAAGCATTATACGACAGTGCTATTACTATATAACTTAGGCCTTTATAAGTTACTTAAAATAAGCGATATTAAAAAGCTATTATTACTTTAAAGGTTTTAGCTTTACTTAAATATATACCTATTTAATAAAACCCAGCGACTATTATAACCTTTTTTATAAAACTATTTAAAAGTAATTATTTAGCCGAAACTAAAATAATAATTAAGCTTAAATTAAAACTTATATACGCTTAAAACTTAAGTAAAGCCACTATATTTTATTATTAAGTATAGTATTTAAATGTGTGGATTTAATAGCTTTATAGCTATAAAAATAAACTTTATTTATAATAAATAAATTTTTATTTAAGTAAAAGGTTTTCTTATTAAGGTAAAGAAGTATAAAAATAAAAAACCTTTTTTATTTAAGTAAATCGATATATTTATTATTACCTTAAAAATATATAAGGTTTATTTTAAAGAAATAAATAAGTTTATCGTTTATAAAATAAAGATAAATAATAAGTTAAATAGAAAAAGGGAGGTTAATTATTTATTATATTTTTTTTAAAAAGGTTTACCTTTTATTTAAATAAATTAAAGAGATAAAGCTTAGTTATAAAAATATAATATAGTTAAATAAAATTTAGTTTTAAATAAAAATATAATTATAGGTTTTTTAACCTTATACCTAAAAGAGAGTAATTAATATATAATAAAGCGTTTAAAGCTTTAAGCGCTAAGCTTTTATAGCTATATTTAGCTATATTTTACTATATATAGTACTTATTATACTTAAAAGAAGCCGCTTTATATTTATTTTCTATAAATTTAATCTTTTTAAATTTATCCCTTTTACTTTTAAAATATTCTATATTATAAAAGGTAAACCTTTTTAAAAAAACGTATTAAATTTATAACCTTTTATTCTTTCTTTAACTTATTATTAATTTTTACTTTATAAGTAATACACTTTTCTATTTTATTAAAATAAACTTTATATATCTTTAAAGTAATATTAAATATATCGATTTATTTAAATAAATAAAGGTTTTTATCTTTATACTCTTTCGCTTTAATAAGAAAACCTTTTACTTAAATAAAGATTTACTTATTATAAATAAAGTTTTATTTTTATATTTAGCTATTAAATCTATATATTTAAATAACCCTTCTAAGTATAAAGTTAAAAGACTTATAATTAAATTTTTTAAACTAAATTCTATTTAACTATATTATATTTCTATAATTAAGCTTTATTTATTTAAATAAAAGGTAAACCCTTTTAAAGAAATATAATAAATAATTAACCTTTCTTTTTCTATTTAACTTATTATTTATTCTTACTTTATAAGCGATAAACTTATTTATTTCTTTAAAATAAATCTTATATATCTTTAAGGTAATAATAAATATATTAATTTATTAAAATAGGGAAAGGTTTTTATCTTTACGCTCTTTTACTTTAATAAGAAAACCTTTTACTTAAGTAAAAATTTACTTATTATAAATAAAGTTTATTTCTATAGCTATTTATAATATTATAGGTAAAGCTATTAAATCTATATATTTAAATAATAAAATATAATAGCTTCACTTATAATTTATTTTAATTATAGCTATAAACTTACTTAATAAAGTTTTAAATATATATAAGTGCTAGTTTAAGCTTAACTATTGTCTCAGTTTTAGCTAAATAATTGCTTTCGAGTAATCTTATAATATAACAGAAAAGGTTATAATAAATATTAACTATTTTATTTATTTAAGTTCCTTTATTAAGCTAGAATAATAATAAATATCCGAAAAGAATAAGGTATAATATATCTTTTAAATTAACATAATAGGTTTTACTATATAAAACTTTTTATAATAACTTATTAATCTACTTTTATAAGCCTATTTATAATTAAAAGCCGCTATTCTACGCTAGTAGCTGTAGTATTAGGCCGCGCCTATTTACATTAGTGCTTTTAATAAGCTATTAGCCTTAATATAAACCGGTCTATTAAGGTTAAAGCTATTATAGGCTATAAGCAACCTAATTTAACGCCGTTAAGCATTATTAATATATAAAAGTGCTATCGCTATATAACTTAAGCCTTTAAGTTATTTAAAATAGGCGATATTAAAAAGCCGTTATTGCTTTAATTAAGGTTTTAGCTTTACTTAAATATATAAACTATTTAGCTTATTTAAATTTCGTCTCTTAAAGCTAGAAATATAGTAAGTAAGGGGAAGAAAGCTATAGTTAGTTAGGCTATAGCTCCCCCTTTCTTAATAAACCTCGGTTTACTTTATACTTAAGCTTTTATAAGTAACTTTATATAATAAGAAGCATTTACTACGCCGTTAAATACCTCCCGGAAGGCTTTATAAGCGCCTAATAGGGAAAAACCTATAATATAGGAAAAAAGTCTTATTAGCTAGGGATATAGTAACTAATAATAATAGGTATATAATTATAGGGAATTAGTTAGGGGGTAAATAGTCTCGCTCTTTATCGCTAAAGGGGCGCTTTAAAGGGAGGGTAGGTTAAAAAAGGCATTAGCGGGATTTAAACCTATACCCTTTATATTGCTAGTGTAAAAGAGTACCTTAACGCTCGACCAATGCGCTACGGTGCCTTACTTAAATATATACCTATTATAACCTTTTCCGTAAGACTACTTAAAAGCAATTATTTAGCTTACTAAAACCGAGATAACTGCTAGTTAAGCTTAAACTAGCACTTATACACACTTAAAACCCTTAAATTAGATAAGGCCACTATATTTTATTATTTAGATATATAAATCTAATAGCTTTATAGCTATAAAAATAAACTTTAAATATAATAAGTAAATCTTTACCTAAGTAAAAAGTTTTCTTATTAGAGTAAAGAAGTATAAAGATAAGAAACCTTCCTTATTTAAGTAAATAAATATATTTATTATTACCTTAAAGATATATAAGATTTATTTTAAAGAAATAAAGAAATTTATTACCTATAAAGTAATAATAAATAATAAGCTAAAAAAAAAACTAAAGGTTATAAATCTAATATATTTCTTTAAAAAGGTTTACTTTTTATTTAAATAAATTAAAGAAATAAAGCTTAATTATAAAAACGCAATATAGTTAAATAAAATTTAGTTTAAAAAATATATAATTATAAATCTTTTAACCTTATACTTAAAAGGGGTTATAATAAATATATATTTATAGAGTAGAGCTAAAACCTTAATTAAAGTAATAACACCTTTTTAACATCCTTTATTTTAAGTAATTTACTTAAGTTATATAGCGATAGCACTTTTATATATTAATAATACTTAATAGCGTTAAACTAGCTTACGGCCTATAATAGCTTTAACCTTAATAAACTAGTTTATATTAAGGCCGAAAATAATACCTTACCCTTAAGTTTAAAGAACTTCTTTCTTTAATTAAATAAAAAGTAAAATATAGCTATAATAAACTATAAAATAAAATAAAACGTTATATCTTAAGGGTGCCTAAAAAGAATAAAGGGGAAATAATATTTTCTATTATAAAATAAAGGTAAAAATATTTATTTAAGCTATTAATACCTTAAGGGGTTATAGCGTATATTATTAACCTTTAAAATAATTCTCTTTTAATAATAAAGCTATAAATAAGTTAAGCTATTAAAAAAAAAAGTTAATTAAGTTAAATTAAAAAATATATAAGTAAATAATCGCACCTAAAAGTATTTTAATTTATTATACGCTTAAAAGTAATCTTTCTTATAATAAAGTTATAAATAAGTTAAATTATTTAAAAACCCGGTTAATTAAATTAAGCTAATTGCTATATAATTATAAAATTACGCTTAAAATTCTTAAAATTTATTATATATATTTTTTAAATCTCTTCTTTTATTTATTATTTTAAGTTTTTTATTAATTAATTCTTATTTATTTATTAGCTTTAATATTATACTTCCGGATTTATTTAATATTTTATTTTCTATATTTTTTAGCCTTTTTAAATTTAAACCCCCTTTATATAAAGTTATAAATAGGTTAATAATATCTATTTATATTATTATAAGCCTATAAGCTAATATAAGATAAAGTTAAAAGCGGTAATATTAAAATAAAGTATATAATTCTTTATAAATAATTTATTAAATTCTATTTATAGTTTACCTTATATTTAGCAAATATTAAGTATTTTTATAATAGCTTAAATAGTTTATTTAATAGCTATATAAGCTAAATAGCTAAATTAGCTTATAATAAAAATAGTATTTCTTATATTTATATAATAAATAATAATTAGAATTATATTTAAAATAATAATTGCTTTATTAATTATATAGATAAAGTATTAAAAGGATTTTTTATTTTTTATAATAAATATTTTATAAATAGTAATTAAAAAAATATCTCGGATAAAGTATTTTTTTTAATAAAAGAGTAATATAATAATTATTATAAAAGCTTAATAAAACCTTTATTTCTTATAATATCGTTATATTTAAAAAAGTTAATTATACTTTATTATAAGCTTTATTTTTAGCTCCGAATATTAAAAGTATTATCGCTTAATATAATCCCTTAAAATAATATATAGTTTAATAATATATAGGCTATATATTAAGCTAAGGGATTATCTTTAGCTTAAATATTTTATATAATTTATTTTTAAACTTTAATATTAGTTTTAATTATATTAAATAAAATATTTTTATTAAAACTATTTAAAGTTATAAGATTTTAAGTTTTTCTAGCTTATATAATTATAAATAGTTTTTTAAATTAATTAATAAATTATAATATACTTTTTATTTTATTTAACTTTTTTAATAAAAGAATAAAAGTAGATATTTAGCTAGTTATAAAGGTATATAATATTTAAAATATATTAATTATTAAAAATAATTTAACTTATTTTATTTATAGTTATTTAATCTTAATTAATATTATTAAAAATAATATTTTATTATTAAGTAAAAAGCTAATATTTAACTTATATAAAAAAGGGTATATTAAGTTTAAATATAACTTTTAATCTTTAAATAATATTTATAGCTTTAATAGCTATTAAAAGTAATTAAATAAATAGCTTAACTTAAAAAAGTATATATAAATATATCTATTAAATATATTATTATATAAATTAATTAAATCTTATTTTAAAAACTAATAATATATTACTTTTATTTAATTTATTAATCCCGATTTATATAATATCGCTTTATTTTATTTAAATAATTTTAAAATATATATTTAGAAATTCTTAATTATAAATAGCTTATTAAGCTTATTTTTTATTAATCTTTAAATAACTTAAACTTATATAATACGCTTAATAAAGTATATATATCTTATTCTTATAATAAAATATATAATCTTTAAGCTTATAGCTTTAATTATAATAGTTAAAATAGCTAATTTAATTAATTAAAAATTAATATATTATAGCTTTCTATATTTAAAGTTAAGCTAAATAAATAAGTATTATTATAAATTAATATTTTTAATTATAAAAAATTAATATCGCTTATTAATAAGATTTTAATTATTTAAATAAAATAATTATAATACCTTTCTTTATAAATATTTAACCTTTTTTAAAAGATTTATATTATTTTATAAAAATAAAATAAAATAAAAGATATTTCTTTATATATAAATACCCTTAAAAATTATAAATATATAAAGAAAACTAATATTCTTTTAAATAAA